>PVJL010000406.1:118048-150216 GCA_004026885.1 Lyroderma lyra | reverse complement strand
CTATTTTTCATGTTACGTGGCTGGATACTTTCCAGACAACCCTTGCATATACGCTTTTCTTGAATGAGACTTCCTTGTCATCAGATGAAACCTGAGGGAGTAGGATGATGGTGGAGAAAGACAAATAGATGATTTTATTCCTCATTGTTTTGTATGATACCACATCCTGCCGTGTTTTTAGAATTGTTTGTATGAGCAGTGGATAAATCATGTAATTGATGAAACCACTTGGTATATCCAAATTCACAAACCTGCATGAGTGTGTGTGTGCATGTGCACGCGTGTGCACACACACACAATCTCTTGTATCTTCATCATCTTTACTTTTCACCCCATCATCAAAAATGTGCAAAGAGAAACAAAACCACCTGCATCTTCATACTCACAGCAGTCTCTGGTGTCCCCATGCACAGGTAGAAAACACCAGCTGGGTCACTCCCAAATGCAGCCCTAATCCTCTGAGTCTTTGGTTAATAAACAAATACTGTTGATTTTAAAATTATTTTAAGTATAATTTAAAACAAAATATGATTAATATGTAGGTATTTACCCACAGGAAACTTCTAAGTTACTTCTTTGGTGAGCATTTTACAAGACACAAATTATGGAACATCTTTTAGCTGCAACGATCAATTATGTCCATGTGACCCTTTACAAAGGCAGATTTTCTGTTCAGAAAAAGGGACAAAGGAGCCAGTCCTTGGTAGCTACCCCAGAGGACAGGCTGGGCCAACGCAGTGAGGTGCCCTCCTCCAAATCTGGGCCTTGGGCTTGTTCCATTCAATTTGCTCACCTTTCTTACATGAAATGACCTTCTGATTTGCCCCCCCCCCCATCTTGATGATTTATTGTAACTAAGGGTTATTTATAAGAAGGCTTCCTGGAGGAATAGGAGAATTATGTAATGGGTTCCCAAGAGGCCAGCTTAACACTGTAACTCCCCTTCCTCCAATTCAGGGCAGAAACAAGAAAATAAAACCTCATTTAACTGTTTATTCAACCCAAATAAACTTGACTCCAGGGCCAGCCAAGATTTTATAGTACCAGAGGCAAGGGGGTGAGACCAGAAAAGGAAAGGAGGGAGGAGGTTTGTAAAACGGGGGCAAGTGAGGGAAGAAAGCTGCTCGCACGGCGTGAGCTTCCTGCCTCCTCCCACCCTGTTTATGAAACATGAGCTGCTGAGCCCCCAACACATGGAGCCAGGACACAAAACACATGGAAAATGGGAAAACTTCAAGCCATTCTCTGACATCTCCAGTGTGCCCTCACCTTTTACCAGGCAGGCCCCAGACTCGACAGGTGTGAACAACACTTCCTTCACACTGCGTTCTGGTGCCCCGGAGCTCGAGGGGCTGCGGGCTGGAAGGGACTTCAGAAGGTCATCCAGTGGCTCCCTCTGCTCAGGCAGCACGTGCCTCGCTGATAAAGATTGCATACTTGGTTTTGCAACATTCTGCCATCCCCATTGATTATCCTCTTCAAGGTTGAACCATTCTATGTTCAAAATGTTTTCTACTTAGAAGCGAGAGAGAACAGGGAGTGTGATTGAAAACAAACAGTGGCTTGTATTTCTGCCACGTGCTCGTCTATTTATTCTGTCCTGCCCTATGTGACAGGCAGGGCAAGGAGGTTTCCTTCATCACGCTGAGATCGGGGCATTGAGCGGTTGGTCTAAATCCCCGAACGTGTTGGCATAGGTCTCAAGATCGCTGATGACTTAGCTCAGGTCCTCCTCATTTCATGGCATCCACTGGCTGGTAGGAGATTTCTCAGAAAAGAATGAGAGTTCTTATTTAGCTGGAAAGGGAGATGGGCTGAGAGGATGCAGCGCTTCGAGAGCAAGGTGGACTTTCCTGAAGCCTCATGCCTGGGACATTGAACTTTGGGAGGAGGGCCCGAGGAAGGCGGTCAGCTGGCTTCCTGCGGCCACCGTCGGAAATGGTGAAGAAGAGAACGACAGGTGTTTGTCAGGTGTGGAGAGAAGGATTTTGTCACTTTGAGGGACTTACTTCCAGAGTTCAGAGGTCTTTTCTCTGAGTCAGTATTCTAAGAAATAGAGATTAGTGGTTGAAGCTAAAAGCACCTTAGGGTGGTCATCCTGGAGAGAGGTTAGGAGTGTGGCTATGGAAGCCAGATTCATGGATTTGAAATGTGTTTCTGTTCTTACCAGCTGTGTGACCACGGGGGACTTATTCAACTTGTCTATCTGTCAGAGAAAGATGACAATAGTAACAGTGCCTTCCACATAGAGTTGTGGGAAGGTTAAATTAATTGATACAGGTGTCTGGTACAAAGCAGATGCTTGCGTTCATGGATGAGGCAGCCGAAGACCAGGTCTTGAAATGACTTCTCGAGGTCTCACAACTTTGGACCGGCATTATTGAACCCAGAAGCCAGACCTTGTGGCTCTTACAAAAATCATCTTTCTCTATCATCAAAGTATTGAGAAGTGGATAGAAGATTAAAATGCAGAAACAAGTTCCAAAATCTTAGCTGTGCAGGAATACCAGTTCCCACAGTAGTTAAGAGATGCTCAGGAACAAAAAAGAGGCAATTTATTTATTTAATATAAAAATAGAAGATATTTGATTGTGTTCATGGGGTCAAAGGATGGAAATACTGCAGGTCGGATAATAAGGGAAGAAGAGGACTTTAAAAGAAGAAATAATGAATAAAGTAACGGCCTAGAGGAGATAACAAGGTTTGAGGTATAGAATTCAGGCAGAGGAATTAGCCCGAGACATCGCCTCCTCTGAGAGGACAGAAAGGCGGTAAAGGTAGTGGTGGTTGTAGATGGTTTCTAGGTGGAAATGGAGGGAGTTTTCCTGATAGCAAAGGTCAAAGTCATCTGCTGAGTGACAGGGACAAGGGTCAATAGCGGGTTTGAGGAGACCAACAAGGATTTTCAGTGACCACTGTGAGAGTGGGAGAGAGCATTATGTAGAGAATGAGAAGCTTTGCAGAGCGGAGGGAAAGGCAATAAACGAGCGGTGATGTCCATCCAAGGTTGTGGGACTTTTTTTCTAGCATCGCTCAGAAGCCCAGGTTTGTGAATGGGGGTCCAGGCTGGTTGGGATAACCCAGAGGTGGAGATTTTCAGGAAGGTGTGTGGAAGAATGAGGTACAAAAGTTGAAGTTATTGGTAAGAAGGATCTGGACTTGGGGAGAAAGAAAGAGGCAGGAGAAGACTGGATGGTGGGATGTCATGAAGAAGTTGTGGAGTTGAGGGCTTGGAAGTGAAGATGTTGGGATCAGACACCAAGACACTGGGATTGGAGACCTTTGAGGTGCAAGAGTTCTGGCAGCTGACAAGTCTCCAGGATGACCTTGAAAGTGGGTAGCTAGAGGAGAGTATAATATAAAACCAACAATCTGTCAACAGCCTATTCCTTGGGTAGGGAAACTGGGGCCCCTGCCCAGATCCCACTTGGTGGTGTGGGGCACATGGTGGCCCTACCCTTTACTCCTCTTACCTGACCATAATTCAAACTCAAAATTTCTATCCTTAATGTTTCCCCGAAGGTCCCATGAATGATTCTGTCAGTTGAGGCTGCAACTATTATATTCTTGGATCAGTTCTGCACTGGTGGGTTGCCCAGGTCTCATCCAACCATATTAGATTTGCCCTTTCCATCCATCCCAGATTGCTTTCACTGAAGAGGCCCTGACAGTGATTCTCTACTTGATGAAATGTTAGTCGGCTCCTGACACTTCTCCTAGGCCCATCTGTGCACTTCCTCTTAAAATCCAATTTTTAGCAAGAACCCTGCTAGTCAATTTAACCAGAATCCCCCACACTCAATATCTGATAGGATTCCTCATCCTCCACATTTCCCAGGCAATATGTGATTGTCCTGGCCTGTCTTCGGCAAGAATCAATCCTGCTAGGTAGGTTAGTCAGAATTGCCCTTACCCTTGATATTTTCTCTTAGCAATTTCCATCCACTGGTCTCCAGCCTGCTCCTGGGCTATAAATTCCCATGTGCCCATGCTATATTGGGAAGTGTGCCCAGTCCCCTTCTGAAGTCTCATCCCCTTTGCAATGATTGAATAAAAGCTATTTTACCACTTTAACTACTGTCCAGCTCTGGCTTTTCTTTGACTACACTAAGGGGTTTTGAGAAATCTTCTCAATTTCAATCTTGAAAGCTTAGAGGTATGTATCAAAGAATCATGCCATCTCCTAATAATTCTTTAACTATTTACCTGTAAATTAATGTAGACTCCTTTGAATTCATTTGTGTTTTTGACATGGACCACACCCTGGGGTAATATGTTCTATAAATTAGAGTCTATAAAGTAATAGTTTCTTTCACTTGCCTTGATTTTGTCCCTTTTAAGCTTCAAAAGATATTCTCTAATTTAAGAGTTTGGGATTCACATACTTAGAAACCATTTTTTTCTCAGCCTTCCCCTTTGCAGAGTTGAATTCTAATTTTTTTTTTCTGTTCACATTCAGTCCCACTCCTTTCATCATATATCCATCTCTGAGGGTGTTGTTAGGGTAGTGATCTTATTCACAGCTTCCAAAGCACTTTTTCACAACTCATCTTGTTTGAGCCCCACTGTGATATAAAAGTTAGGAAGAGCATCTTTTCCATCATACAAATCAGAAAAAGGTTAGACGACTTGCCTGAAGACAGACTTGACTTATGACTTCAAATTCTGGGTCTTCTTTAACCCCTATATACTAAAGCACTGCAGTTAGGAGCATGACTTTTAAGTTCTAGGTTTACATCTTCACTCCGCCACTTTTCCTGAGCTTGTAAACATTACTTAATTTCTACAAGTTTCAATATCTTCATCAATAAAACCAGGATAGATGTTCTTATCCTGAAAGGCTGTTAAATGGTTTAAATGAGGAAATATCTATGAGGGCTCAGTCCATCACAGCTGTAATTCCAAATCCTTTATGTCTTTATAAGAACAAAATTCCTGGTCCTTTTCCTGAACTATAATAGGGAACTTGACATTTTTAAGTTACAATTATAGTTTGAGAAATTCTTCTATTATTGTACTACTTAATACCTTGCCAGACTTAAGCTCATTTGCACATTTTCTGCCTGCTTACATGTCTTTGAAACAGCCCAACAAGAGCAGAATATACATCATTTTAGGTGCACATAGAACACATACCAAGATAGACTATATTCTGAGTCATTAAACAAGTTTCAATAAATTCAAAAGGATTAAAATTGTACAAAGTTTGTTCTCTAAACACAGTGAAATTAATGAGAAATAACAAAGTAGACATCTAGAAAGTCCCTAAATACTTAGACACCAAATAACACACTTCTGAATAATACCTAGGTCCATAGATCATAGAAGAAATTAAAAAGGAAACTAGAAAGTAATTTGAGCTAAATGAAAATAAAAACATCACATATCCAATTTGTGGGGTATAACTAAATCAGTACTTATAGGGAGATTTATATTTTAATTTTATACTCGTAAGCCAATAAGCATATATTAGAAGAAAGATTTAAAACCTAAACTTCCATATTAATGAACTAGATTATATGTTAAATGTATTTTAATTCAAAACCATGAAAAGTATAATAATTTTAAAAGGAGTAAGTAATAATAAAGACATGAACAGAAAGCAATGAAAGAGAAAAACCATAGAGAAAATCAATGAAACAAAAGTTGGTTCTTTTTTTTCTTTTTCAAGTAAAGAAGCCCAGCTTTATTGAGGTATAATTCACATATCATACATGCAAAATGTGCATTTCAATGGATTTTTAGTATATTCACAGAGTTGTGCAACCAACACATAAATCTAACTTTAGAATATTTTCATCAGCCCCAAAAGAAACCCCCTATCTATTGACAGCTACTCTTCATTCTATCCACAGCCCTCGGCAACCACTAATATTTCTGCCTTTTCTACACATTTCCTGTAAATGGGAGCACACAGTATGTGATCTTTCGTGATTGGGCTCTTTCACTTAATGTTTTCAAGGTTCTTCCTTGTGTAACATGTATCAGTACTTCACTCTTGTTGCCGGAAAAAAAATTTTGCATGGATATGCCACATTTTATTTATCTATTTATCAGTTGGTGGACATTTGGAGTGTTTCTACTTTTTGTCTTTTATGAAATGATTCTATGAACATTATGTACAAGTTTTTGTAGGCATATGTTTTCTTTTCTCTTAGTTCTAAGGCTAAAAGTAGAACTGCTGAATCAGATCACCATGGTTAAAATTTTGAGCAACTAAAAGTTTGATTTCCAAAGTGGCTGCACTATTTTATGTTCTCACCCATAAAGTATGAGGGCTCCAATTTCTCCACATCTTCACTAATATTTGTTATCTCCTTTTTTAATTATAGTCATTCTAGTGAGTGTATAGTATCCCATTGTGGTTTTGATTTGCATTTCTCTGATGGATAATGGTGTTGAATATCCTTTTACATGCATGCTAATTGACTATTGTACTGGTTTTTTGCTTCTTACAAAAGTTGCTGACAACTCCAGAAACATTTTCAAAATACAGGGAATGTTTTTCAGTGCGAAGGCAATTGTTCTCATGTGCTTGTCTTTGCTCTCTATGTCATACCATGTTCCATTTTCGATATTTTGCCCCAGTACTGTCCATACGAGTACAAACAATTTGACTTGGCTTTGGGGCTATTCATCATTGAGCCTAAGCTGAACACCACACGGGGAAATGGAAAAGCTTTCAGAATAATGTTATTGTTAAGATTTTGCTAAAGCAAGTGCTTTTTCTACTCCTCGAGTTGCATATTGCCTTGTGTAATCATCATCCAGATTGTATTCTCTTTGGTGACACTTTTGTTTCTTTTGAATGCTTCCCTTGCTCAGTATTCAGGTACTTGTGATCAGAATCATTTGGAACTTGCTGAATCACTTGCAAAATCCTTGTGTAGAGGAGGACTTGCTGCCTTCTCAACAACTGCGTTTAGCGTTAGCATTAGTGTTAGCGTTAGCATCACTGGGGTAAGTGGCAAGTAGCCACAGCTTCTAGATAGTGTGGTTCACTCAAAAGTTAGTTCTTTAAGAAAATCAATAAAATTAATAAGCATCTACCCTGATTGATTAAAAATATATAACACAAATTAGGAATATTAGAAATGAAGGAGGCTTATCACTACTGACGGTCTTAATGACATTTAATAGATAATAAGGAGATAATTTGAACAAATTTCTGTCAATATATTTGACAGCTTTGATAAAATGGACAAATTCCTTGAACACAACCTGAAAATTCCTATGTATGTGTTAAAGAAATGGAATCTGGAGTTTCGTCCCACCACAGACACAAACAAATAAACAACCGTCTCAAGACCCAGATGGATTTACTGCTGAATTCTGCTAAACACTTAAGGAAGAAATAATACAAATTCTACATAAGTTTTTCAAGAAAAATGCCAAGGAGGGAATGTTTTCCAGTTTAATCTATGATTCTAGCATTACTCTGATATGAAAACTAAAAAAGACATTACAAAATTACAGACCAATGTCATGAACATAGATGTAAAGCCCTCAATAAAATTATAATAGATCAAATCCAAGAATTCCAAAATATAAAAATCAAAATATATCATGAAAAGATGGAGTTTATTTCAGAAGTGCCAGATAGGTCTAAATTTCAAAAATCAACAGAATTAACCATAGTAACAGAGTAAAAAAAGAAAAGCCATATGATCATTTCAGTAGACACAAAAGACTGACAAAATACAATATTAATTTATGATTTTAAAAACTACCACAAAACTAGGAATAGGAAGTAACTCTCTCGATCTGATAAAGTCTGTCTATGGAAAATCAACAGCTAGTATCTTACTTAATAGTCAAAGACTGATGCTTTCCCTCTAATTTCAGAAACAATGTGTATGCCTACTTCAACACTCCTGTCTATTCAAACTGTGCGAGAGGTACATAAGGCAAGTAAATAACTAAAAGGAATCCAGATGAAAAACAGCCTTTATTTTAAGATGACATTATCATTTATTTAAAGATGCTATGGAATTTTTTTTTTAATGTCAGGAGAGCTAATAAGTAAGTTTATAATAGCAAGATACAGAGAGGATAAATTGACTAAGATCCACAATTAGTGAGTGGTGAAACTGGCATTTGGATCCAGTTCTATCTGACTCCAAAGCTTCTGTTCTTATCCACCATGGTGGGGATATGGCATTGGCATGCTCAGTTCCCCAATCTTTCCCCTGTCATGATGGCTAAGGAGATTTTGTGTGTCCACATGGTCCCTCCACAAAACAGTGGAAACTCTGTCAGCCTGGGTTCCTGAATGACTACGTGAACTATAAACTTTTGCATGTTAACCCACCGATTATGGTGTTGTCTATTACTACAGCATAACGTATCCTGTTTGGACTGAAAGATCCACTATTCTGCATAATCCCCAGTAGCTTCCTTTTGCAAGTCCTGCGGATCTGTGTAAGAGTTTTAGATTATAATCCTGGAAGGACAAACAGGAGAAAGTTGTTGAGGACCTTGAATCTCAATCTTTGAAATATAGACTCCACTGAGTAGGTGATTGGCACTCTCACATAGCTGGACATCCTGGATTTATCCTTAAAAACCCATGGAAAGGCAGTGTCCCAGTGCAAAGCTCTGCTGGCTCTGTGACTTGACCCCCTATGCCCAGGAGCCATTTTCTTTAGTATTAAAATGTTAAGTCTCTCACTGGCAATCTGTCCAAAGGCCCAGCCCTTTGGGCACGGAGAGCCTCGAGAGTCTTCTGTTTGGGATGGAGTGCTCTGGCTGGCTCCTGCTATTGCAGCAATGTTTTCCGGTGTAGGTTGCAATGTTCTATGGAAAATATGAAGCAGAAATTGTTGTGATAAGCCCAGAGCTCAGGGCCCTCCGAGGAGCAGCCCTAGTGACCTGGGTCACCTCATTTCGTGAGGGCCAGTCCTGGGGGAGGCTCCACAGGCTTAATTAAAGCCAGCAGGAGCCTGTTTGAAGCAAGAGGAGCGAAAGAATGAGGGCAGCAAAGAGCAGACTAAGCCGAACAGACCTCTTCCCACAGAGACCCTCTTGGAGAGTCCCACAGGCTGGAGCGCAGTCAAAACCAATGCACAGGACAAGTGAGGGGAAGCTCGGGGAATGTTGTGGGCACCAGGGGCACAGGTGAGGGGGCCTGGCCAGGAAGGCAAGAAGGCAGACTCAGGGAGGAGGGGGTCACATCTCTTCTTATGGAGACTATTTTTCAGAGCAGAGAATCAGGTGATCACCCAGGGAACCAACTGAAATGTGGAAGTTGAGGGACACAGACATCCCAAACAAAAGTGCTCATCAAAGGCGGGGGAACAATTTAAAGCCAGATGCACACCTCCTTTTGGAAAGTTTGCTCTCATGCCCGAGCCCAGAGAAACCTCCTCTTTCGTGGAGGGTCTCCTTCTCTGCACTGTTTCATTAACCCCTGCATCAGGTAAATGTGTGGGCAGCAATGGCTCCAGCTGCTATCCCTGTGTACCCCTAACCACCAGGCAGGTGCTGCCGCGAGCTTCCAGGGCTAGCGGCCTCTTGCCATGCTTTGGCCTGGAGGGCAATGGTGTCTTTTTCTTTCCATAGCCATGAACTTTGGGATTGCTTTTGAGAGAACTTGACTTCTAGACCAGCAGAAATGACACAAGGGTTAACGACAGGCTTGAAGAGGACTTTGTACATTTGCACAGCAGTTGGTGTTTGCAAAGCCCTTTCACATATCTTGTCTCATTTTCTGCCGGATTAGCTAGGAGACTATTAGAGCAGGAATCCTCATTCCCATGCCACAATAGAGACCCAAGAAAAAGAAAATGACTCACCAAAGTCACAGGAATCGACTCAAGAACCTTCCCTATCACTTCAAGTGGGAAACTTCTGGTGTTTTGTTTTGTTTTGTTTCTGTCACATATGGGACATTGCTAAAAGATTTCTCTTGCTAAAGGAAAACGTTGTTTAAAATGGCCACAAATAGTTGGAAGAACAATACTCTGTTAATATTTTTTTATGAGAAAACAGACCCAAAGGGGCCAAAGTGAGGCCAGAACCCATTTCTCCTGCTCCAGAATAGTTCTCCTTTTTACCCAAAATACGGTCCTAGGCCAGAACCATGCAGAACCCTCTCCCAAGTCCAGGCGTAGCTCTTCTTTCTTGCTAACGTCCAGCTATAACCTCAGAATTGAGGGCAAGAAGGAGCCTCAAGATGAACCCAGAGCCCCTCGGTCTCCAGGGCAGCACTGTGAGTCTGCCTCCGCCCCTGTCCCTTGAACTGTTCCCCCCACCCCCAGACCACCTCCTCCCAATCCAGGCTCTGAGAAATTCCCAACTTTTTCCTGACTGGAATCCAATTACCTCCCCACTGGGCTGGGTACAGCCCATCCCTCAGAACCAGGTGAGCATGCGCTCCAACTCACTGAGCCCTCAGCAGCAATGGCTTGTCCTCTCCACCCCCACCCTACCCCTACCTCTGGGTGCAGAGTCACCTATTTAAGACTGTCTGTGCCCAAGAGGAAAGGGTCACAATCTATTCCAAAATAGAAATGGTGGAAATGGAGGAGGAAGGTGTCCTTTTGCCAGTTCCCTAATTCTGGAAAACTTTTCATGACTTCTCCCTCAAGAGCCCTTACTGCCCTTGACCACTATGCTGGCACAGGACTTAGAAGCAGGCTCCATGAGGGAGTTCCACCCCGATTACCAAGCGAGGGTTGTGGTGGGTCCACGCACTCCTCCTGCCTTAGACATATCTGCCCTCAATCCCACCCACGCTGGGGTGGGACGCATTTAGCTTTGTGTTCCCAGCACACACACACAGGAACAGCACTTTGCACGTAGCACCAGATACCTGCTTAGTATTTCTTATGTATTATTCTATTATAGTATCATAATATTATTTATTAATATATTTGTATTATATTATTTACATAAATATATTTATTATTATATATAAACATATACTTATTAACACATTATTGTATTTATAATATTCTTATATAATACATAGTAATATGTAATATTTAGTAATATATAATATATAGTGATATACTATCATATTATGTGATATTATATAACATATAACATGAAATATTATTATTATTATGTTTTTATATTATTATAATTAATATTGTTGACTAATTAATACATCCCTGTATATTTGTGCAGGGCCAAACCCCAAGGGAGGCAGAGAAGAAGAATCCTCACCAAAGTATTTTATTAGTTAG
The DNA here is from genome assembly GCA_004026885.1 of Lyroderma lyra. NCBI lineage: Eukaryota > Metazoa > Chordata > Mammalia > Chiroptera > Megadermatidae > Lyroderma > Lyroderma lyra. Next base: position 139,027 of record PVJL010000406.1, on the reverse strand, counting down.
AAGAATGAAATCTTAATCCCAAATATATTTCCCTAAATGCTTTTCTTATAAGTTTCCAATATCTTTAAAGACTCCTAGAACCTCTGTTCTCATTAGTTTTCATCTCCTGAACTAGTTTTCTGAGACTGAGATGCACGGCCTGCAGTGATGCTCCCGACCAGGTGTGACATTACATAATGGTCCCAACAGGATGCTGTGTCCTGGCCCGGCAAATAGATGCCTGGTCTGGGGTTGCCGGAAACATGCAATCTTCAAGTTCTTCAAGAGTTCTAGATTTGGAAAAGGCCCACAAGTGTCTGAGGGTTAGGAGAATGGATCAGTCTTGCTTTTTGCCTCTAGTGTCACAGCTTTCATGAGCCTTCATTTCCTCACCTGCAACGGGGTTGACGGGGGGGGGGGGCAGGGGGGGGAGCTGGAATCATTATGCCTCACAATGGGGCTGTGAGAAACAATTAGAGAAACATTGCAAAGTGTTTGAATGAACAAATTCATCTGAAAAACCACTTGACGGGGTCTCTGGGGAACCACAAACAGACTTTTACAAGTTCACAGTTACTTAGCTAAGATCAGGTGATGATATTTTATTTCAGGAAAAAGAAAACACCATGTGCTAGCAGAGTTGCTTGTGCTGAGCCCGAGTGAGGGCCTCTGGGGGGACAGGGTGAGCGCTGCCCTGGTCAGGCCGGGAGGAGCAGTCGCCCTTCCTGGTTGCTCACTGGCAGCGTCGTCACCGACACCGCAGGTCCTGCCATCGCCCTGCCCAGAGATCTGGCTTTTCCTGACACCCCCTTTCACATGGCGCACTTCCAGGTTTATGTCTTCTTCCTGGGCTTTCAGTCTTCTCTGCTCTTGTCTCATTTTTAAAAAAAAAATTATGAGATGAAAATGCCCCATAAAAACTCAGTACTGAACCTTGTCATATGGTGGGAACTGGCTGCTTTAGCTCCCCATTTTCCATACCATTATTCAGGAATTAGAGGATCACATTTCCTCTTTGGCAGTATCTCCCTCCCTCTTTCCCTTCCTCCTCCTCCTCCTATTCCTCCTCCACCTTCTTCATCTCCCTCTCTTTCTCTGGCCATCAGAGCTAGCGTCATCCCCCAAATCTGACAGTTAAATTTGAGAACTTGCCACCATGCACTTACATTGGCAGCACTGTACAGACAACTTGATAAGGTGTCATAACCTTGCTAAGGTACGACGACAGCTCTGATGGCCATTCCAGGAAGAGTTCCAAAACTGCTTTGAAGAGTGGACTAACTGCTGATGTCGGTGCATAGCCTCCCGAGGGGAGTCCTTCAAAGGGGACTGTAGTGACAGTCAGCAGTGAGGTACGTAGCACTTTCTCTAGGATGAGTTCGCAAAGTTAAGTTGTCCGGCCTCTTAGGTATTTCACGATAACTGGTTGAAACCCGGATGCTTTGGCTGTGGCATGCCATTACGGAAAGACGGCCGGCCCACCCCCTTCCTCAGCCCGCTGCAGCCTTCTTCCTCAGCCCCCCAGTTTCCGAGGCCCCGGCAGATGTGAAGGCTGACCTGAGACCTGGGAGAAGGCCTGGGGGGCGGGGGGAGCTGGTGACCTCACAGGGGAGGAGATCAAAGGCGGCTGAGCTCATCTGACCCAGGCCTCAGAGTCAGGGCCAGGACAGCTGTGAGAGCAGAGGGAGGGCACCGAGCACTCCGGGCAGGGCAGCGGGAGGCTCCTGGGCCTCCTCCAACTTCCGGGTGGTACCTGCTGTCCCTCGCAGTGGCCGACAGTTGGAGCGAGAGGAGGCCAGTAGAATTCCTGGTTGTTTTGTTTCTTTTAACTAATTTCTCATCCTGTACTTCTCTCCCACCTCCTCGGACTTCATAGGAATTTTAGGTTATTGCACACACCCTCTCTCCTGTCAGACTGTATTTCATTTCTCACATTCCACCCCGGGGCCTCGGTGAGCAGAGCCCCGCTGCCCCGGTTAGCTTAGGTGAGATATTAAACCCCACCCGCCCCAGGAGGCACCCATCCTCCTCCCCAAGCCACGGGTTCTCTCCCTGGTGAAACGGAGGTGATAACAGTTCTCATGGTATTTTCAATTAAAAATTCCTGAAATGTTTCCAACATCAGCCAGCCAGAAAGAAGGGTGATAGAGAACAAATGGTGACAAGGAGAGAAAGGGAGAGCGAGAAGGAGACAGAGGGAGGGTGGCAGGGTGGGGGAGTGAGGGACAAATATGTGAGGGGCCAGAAGTCGGCCAGGGAGCCAGGGGGGACCAAAATGAGCAAACGGATGGCAAGGAAAGAAGCTGCCAGAAGGGGATGTGGAAAAGGCACAGATTAAGCTGCTCAAGTCCAATGGGAGGCCTGAGAGACAGGGGACCTGCCCGGGGAAAAAGTGGGGCAGCCAGGAGACAAAGTGCCTCGGCTCCGAGTGAACCTAGAAGGATAACAGAGGTAGCTGGCGCCGACTTGGCGGCCTTTAGCCAAGCTTTGTGTACGGATCCTAATTTCTCTTCCTTTATTATTCTCTATCATTTGCTGTATTATACTAACCAAAGGACCTGTTTCCAAAACGAACCTGAGGCCACAGGGAAGGGTGCTGCCCCTGAGATCTAAACATTTAAGGATGGAGGTTTTTGCGAATCCAGAGAACTAAGCCTGACCCTGACCTCCAGGGCAGGCACTTGGCAAACTCATTTGATTGAAACCGAGGTGGTCACCCATCCTGTTGGAGGGAGGTGCACCGGCGAAGATAAATAGGAGGGAGATGGGGAAGAGCTGTTACGTAACACCACTCAGAGGGCGTGTGTGTGGGGGGGTGGGGGAGTGAGAACCAGTCATTCCGAAAGCGGGAAAGCAAACTCAGAGCCCCACGGGCACCCACGTCCGCACGAAGCTGTGCAGCAGAGGGAGTCACTGCACCAACAGGAACGGCGGCCACCAGGGAGCTGCTGTGGAAGTGTCCTGCGGAAAGTCACACGCATGGGCTCGGGGTCCGAAGGGCGCAGGGTCCTCCTCCCACAGTCCCCAGCCCAGGCAGTGGTGCCCCCGTGATCTAGTTTGCACCGGTCAGAAACCCTGGTGTAGCCTACCTGGCCTCCACCACCTCTATACCCTCCATCCTTCTTCATCATCACGTGTCTGGAAACCACCTCCTCCCTCCAACTCCTCTGTAATCACCTGGCTCAGACTGCCATCCCCTGTCCCCGGAGTTACAGTGGTGGCTTCCTGATGGCCTCCCTGTATCCGCTCTTTCTCCCTCTAATCCACTGTCCACCCTATAGCCAGGGTGATCTAAACGTGCCACTCTCGTGGCATTTCACCACTGAGATATTGCTTAGGGCTCCTCAGTGACCTTGAACCAAGTCCAAAAGATGGACCGTAGGCGACAACCTTTGCCAGGATTGGTCTCTGCCCGAGCACCTTACCAGCCCCACCCTGTAACTCTCCCCCCACCCTACACTGCAGGGAGGACACGGCCTTCTTTCTAGGCTATGAACATACAGAATTGCTTTCTGTCTTGTGTTGCTAACCAGCATCTGTAACCTATACGCCAGAGTGTCTTCTTCCCGGGATTCTCCCTTAGAGCCTGCTGGGGGAAAGGAAATACCAAAGGAAGGGACCGGACTGTCTCCCAGGCTTCCAGGGTTCTGTGCTGGCCTGTAGTCTTTGCCCCCTAGGAATTGTAGGTGACCACATCAGCCAATCAGGGCGCCTTGAAAACACCTCAGCAGTTCCCCCACCTCCTCACCTCTATCACCACCATGGTTGTTCCTGCTGACAGACCATGTGCTAACTCCAGTTAGTCCTAAATGGTTGTTTTCCTGAAGGTTGTACAGTCCCAAACCGTGTCCAGTGGGAGAACCAGGAGCTCTGACTCAGCAGGCTAGCTTGTCCCTTGGGCTGAAGTGTGGGTCAGATGGGAAGCCTCACCGGGCTCTCTGCATAAATGGTGCCCTTACACCCCCACTCTTGTTTTCTCCCCAGGCATCTCTGTACCCACTTTGGGGCCTCTTTTTGAGCTATCCACATTCAAAGTTGTTATGAGCTGAAGGTTTGTGTCTCCCCCAACAAAAAAAACTCCCAAGTGGAAACCCTACCCTCCAGTGTGACGGTATTAGGAGGTCTGGCCTCTGGGAGGTACGTAGGTTTAGATGAGGTTGTGAGGGTGGGACCCCCATAATGGAATGAGTGCCCTTATAAGAGGAAGAAGAGAGACCAGAGCTGCTTCTACATGCTCAAGCACCAAGGAAAGGCCACGTCAGGACTCAGTGAGACGGTGGCCATCTGGAGCCCAGGGAGAAGGCTCTCCCCAGACATGGACTCTGCCAGCATCTTGATCTTGAACGTCTAGCCTCCAGAACTGTAAGAAGTAAGTCTGTTGCTTAAGCCACTCTGTCTGTGGTACTTTTCTTTTTTATAGCAGCCTGAGCTGACAAGAGCAAAGCTCAGTCTCCATGCCTCAGGACGCTCACCCCTCACAACAGGAAACCAACCAGAGCTCTGCTCCTGCCCACTGAGCCCCTGGCAAGGTGCTGGCAGAGGCCAAGGGGCCGTCCCTCAGTCCAGGTTGTCCCTGCCCAGAGGGGCAGTGAGCAGGCCTGCCCTGCAGGCGGAGCGGCAGTGATTTCTTCATCTGTCCTGTTAGTCTTTGCCCCTGGGGGACGCCCGTCACTTGTTTCTCCTGAATCGCCGACAAGCGTGTGTCACTGTGCAAATTAATTTTTTTCTGAGGGTGCCACAGTCAGGCTATGAAGAAAACCTATTTTTTCCTCTATGTCACTCTGATTTTGTGAAATAACTAGCTGTTTATACTATATGTAAATTTGCATCCTTCCCGAACTATGTTCATTACAACGAGTGCTTGGTCCTGAACCCCCAGCCTGCACCAGCGGAGGTCTGTTCCACTCAGGGCGGAAAGCATTATCTTCACGTAGGTTCTCTCTGATGCCCCCAGTTTCTCCCTGAAAAGTGAAGGGGGGTCCATTTCAGTTCTCTCTATGGGCATGCTTTCCCTTCACTCTGGAATATTCCTTCCCAGTTACCTTATCTAATTGGCTTCTGCTTGTCTTTCACTTTTCAGCTTGGACTTCCTCAGAAAGTTCATTCATTCACTCATTCATTCATTCCTTGCTTGCTCTGTACCAGGCACTGGGCCAGATGTTGGAGATACAATGACGAGCCAAAACAAACATATCCCTTCTGAAGCTCACAGTCTTGTGGGAGCAGATGATCAAGTAGGTAGGCATAGGAGTGACGCCATGACAAGCTCCAGAATGCATTACTGGGGGAGTTGGACCTAATTAGGGAGGTCAGGAAAAGGTGTTTAGGCAACGAAGCAGACATAGGAGCATTCCAAGCAGAGGAACAACCTGTGGCTGTTTGTCAGGGGGGAGCAAAGCACATATTAGGGCATGAAAGAGGGCTGGGGGGCAGGAGCCAAGTCAGGACTTAGTTCCACTGTGAGTGTGGGGAGAGAGGGAAGGGCAGGTTATTGAGGACTCTGTTGGACAGGCTCTGGAGTTTGCCCTGATTCTAAAACCAAAGAGACATTAAGGTTTAAGTATGGGACGGGGGCTGTCATGTTAAAGGGTAGAGGAGTAGAGATGAGGGATAAAGGGTGGCATAACCAAGTTTGTTTTTTGTTTGTTTGTTTTCAGATGATCACTCTCTGCATGGTGTAGAATGGATTGCAGGGCTCTGGGTGGATAAGTGTGGACCCCGCAGAAGTACTACAATGGTACAGGCAAGAGAGGAAGGTTCTAGTGGAGACAATAGCAGTGAAGGTGGAGAGAGGTGCAACACACTGGAAGACACTTAGGAGTAAAAGCAAGGGGATTTGGTAAGCAGTTGGTAACAGGAAGTGAGAAGGTATGAAGATGGGTTGTGGGATCTATGCTGGGGGAAGGGGGAAGTGCTGTTTTTTGAGGTGGGCAACGCTAAAATAGAACCTGGTTTCGGGTCTATTATGCCCTTCCTGTACAAACCCACCCGGCACTCAGCACCATTGTAATTAATCATTATCTGGGTAGTTATGTGTTTATTGTATGAATTTACTGGGCAATTATTAGCTCCATGAGGGCGGAACGTGGATTGGTCTTATTCACCAGGAAATCCACAAAGCCTGACTTGTTGGCATTCAGCAAATGTTTGCTGAATAAATTAGTGACCATCTGCCTCCTTCAGTCTGCCCATGGGAAATCACCATTTGAAACATTCACCATTTCTGTAGCCTCCATGCATCCCAAACAGAATTTGTTACTAACCTCACATGTTGAAGTTGGAAAGCACTGGGCTTGGAGTCAAAAGATCTGGGTTGAAGTCCCACTGGTTAATGTGCTGTGCTAGCAAAAGATGAGTCAGAAATATTCAGAAGTATGTTCCCTCTGGGGTAGAGCAACCTGGAAGCCAGGCCAGTTAGGATCCAAATGCAGCAAACTGAGATTATCTTTCTGAGGGTGTTAGCTTTAACATGCCCTGTAATGGCTCATTTTATTTTATTTTATTCATTTTATTTTATTTCACTCATTTCATTTAGTTTTTCATTATTTTTTAATAGTGGAGTCCTAGAGGGATTTCAGAGTCGATCAGAGATCTCCAACAGTGAGGCTTCCCTGAAGGGACTTTTTCTAGGAGACAGTCTTCTAAGACACGTTTGCCTCCCATCATCCTTTCCTTGGGAAGAAGTCAGACATCAGAGAGGTTAGGCTGTGAGCACCGAGTCACTGGGGGAACACTGACCGAGCCTCAGGAGTCTGGTTCCAGACTCAACCTGCCCTGTGAGCACAGATAAGCCCCCTCCAGCCCGGGCCAAGTTTCTGTGTGTAGAGAATGAAGCCCTGAACTAACTTAATACCCATTCCTAGAGTGAAACTGGGTATTACGGGTGTTGTTGCAAAGGCAGAGAGCTGGTAGCTTGCAAGACCAAAGACCAGGAGGGCCAGAGCTGTTGGGGTGAGGCTGTTGACCTGAGACACTAGGAGACACAAGTGTAAATCTGCAGCTGCCTGGGGTCATTTCTGTTGGTTCATCAATAAGATGCCCCCTGAACCCCGACCTAAAGTAAGCCCCCCACTATTTTCTATCATAACACCCTATTTTTGAAATAAACCATAAAAATGACACAATTCCAAATTAAATATTAGTGTGATTACATTTTAAATGCATCTTTGACACCAGGCTGTAAATTCTATTAAATTACCCTTCTGTATGCACAGAACTTAACACAGTGGCTGCCAGGCACAGATTAAATGGAAATCTGTTGGGTGGATGAATGGATGGATGAGGACATTGTATAGAAACAGCAGTTCCCAGCATTCTCTATTGTGCTGGGACTCCTGCCTTCTTGTTTGTGGTGAATTCTCTCCCTCTTCACCAAGAACTGCTCCCACCCCTTACCTAGCAGAGCCCAAACCACTGTCCCTGTGCCCAGGCGAAAGATCCAGATCGCCTCAGCTTGTTGGACCTGGCAGTGGGACTCCTTTTACTTATTAAGTGGCTGCTGGTCTGGCAGTCTTTGCTTCTATGATTCGAAAGGTTAGAAATTAGCCCAATCCTAAAGATTACTTTAGGGGACCAGCTGGCAGCCAATTTCTGAAGTTTACCAAGACTTCCAAGACAACTGTGGCTCTGACAATGACAGCAGTTCCACTCTTCAGTTCTTTTCACTTGTCAGTCCTGTGCCAAGCACTTTCTGACGATTACCATTCATTCTCCCAACCACCGTGGGAGGTAGGTGCTACACTTACCTCCATGTCCCCCATGAGGGCACTGAGGGCACTTGCCCAAGGTGAAGCAAGTAGCAATGGCCTGCGCTGGGTTTGGACCTAGGCAGTCTGAGGACAGAAACCGTGCTTGGAACCCTTATGATAGGTTCCCTCGTGTCCTGAAAGTGTGTTCCTCTCAGTCGAGTTTAGCTCCAGCTGTGAGATTTCTATTCTAGGGTTCATTCTGGGTCTCCAAGTAATGCCCAATTGCAAAGCAGGCGGGTGTGGAGAGGCCGCTGTGTCCCGGGGAGAGGAAATACTTTGTGGAGTGTCATTGGTGCATACAAGTCTTACAGATGGTCCTCCAGGGGCTGCAGGCTGTGCTTTCAGAAAAAGTCTCAAGTGTCTGCTGTGGACGCCATCAGCCCAGGGCAGAGGGCCAGGTGCCCAGGCCCTGAGTGCTAGGTTCAGGCCCATCACAACAGCAGCAGCTCCCACACGTGGGCTTCCCTAATGAAAGGCCCGATAGAAAGTTCTGCCTCAGCAGAAGTCAGCTCTTTCTCATTGCATTTATTTCCATTTTAAGCACTATAGATTTTTTAAAAAATCAAATCCCAAAGAGTGCCAAACAGCAGACGATCGCACATGGAGGGTCGCTGAGTATTTATTTCATAAAGCACCATCTTAAGGTAACAGAAATACTCCCAAATTAGTGCTTTTAACCCTTTTAAAAAGTTGCTTGCATTTAAATCAACTCTTAAACAAGCCTGGAACCAATATACTGTTGTTTCTTCTGTTTGTATCAATCTTACAGCTGTTGCTTTGCTAGGATTAATTTGTCTCCGAGGGGTTTCAACACTATCCTCCCTGGTGTATTTTCAGAGCCCATAATGTCATGTAATCGGGATCATGTTATTTTTGTCTGAATCTCTGGGAGTGATGTAAGAGGAAAAAGGAAACTAGCTAACTCCCAACCATTTGACCAAAGGTTAAATTAGTCTTGGCCTTTCCCCAGCTGGACAGAAGGCTGCTCCGTCCAACATTTATTCTACCCAGCAGAATGGACGCCCTCTTCCTTTCTTCTTGGGTTTGCCTTGAGATAGCCTTCCCCATCGTGCCCCTAAATAGCATGCCAACACTCCCGCCCGGCTCCCCGCAGCTCCCATCTTCACGTTGTACGTTCTGGATCATTAGCACTGCGGGCAAGTATGTAGAAAAGTCACATGAGGGGGAAATAGATCCTGACATGAGAACGGAAACACTTTTTTTTGTTTTTGTTTTTTAAGAAAGACTTCCAACCACTAAATGGCTGCACGAGGGACACACTGCTTGTCACCAGTGCAGATGCCCAGTGTCACCAGGATCTCAGGAACACCTTGATGGCTCTGGTTGTAGCATTTTCTGAAGCTGCCAAGCAAGGCAGGCCAAAGAGCCCACCCAAGCCCAGGAGCTGGTCCTCTTGTATGACACACAGACATGCTGACTTGACTCGATCAAACTTACACTTCCTGTAAGTACAAGAAGCTCTCTTGGGGCCTGCGAGTGGGTCTTAAAAACTTAACATCTCTCCGTTGACACTATCTGTTTTGTATCTGAAGGAACTTTAGGACATGAGTTGTGACTATTGAATGATACACCAGACCCAGTAAAATATTTGTGATTCCTTTTGGCACTTTTCTTCTGTCAGCAAGCAGAAATTCATCCAGTGGCAAATGACAGCCTTCTAAAAAAAAAAAAAAGGCTTCTTTCCCAGGAATGGGGGACATTGAGGAGCATGAGCTGGGACTTTGGAGTTAGAAGAGCTATGAAAGCAACAACTACCATTTATTGAGCTTTCCCCAGGTCTGTGCCAAGCGTTTACACGCATTATTTCCTTTAGCCTGTGCACCGATTCCCAGAGGCAGCTACTTCTCCTGTCCCCGTTTGCAGAGAAGGAAATGGATCCTCTGAGAGTTTGGGTAACAGGCCCAATGGCACAGAGACAGGAGGTTGGAGACCAATGTGGGCCTGCTGGGGTGGGCTTCCTAGGCTGCTCTGGCCTCAATTTCTTCATGGGAACAGATTCTTCAAAGAGTTCTCACATCTGACTTCTCTCCATCTTCTCTGTCACAGTTGTGGTTCAGGGGCCCTTCACCACTCACCTTGACTTTGTCAAAGCCTTCTGCTTGCTCTCCTCGCCTCCAGTCTCATCCCTATCCTCCATCCTATTGTCAGAAATCTTATCCTTCAAAGCTTACTCCATCCCTTGAAGGACAACATTTGAGTTCTGAGCACGAGTTGCTACCCTTCTTGACCTGGGCCCTTCTGAGACCTGCAGCCTCAGGTGAACCACGTCTCATAGTCCAGTATTCCAGCCGCACTGAACCCCTGGCTACTGCCTACACGTGACGTTTCCTTTCTCAGTCTCTGTGCTTTTATTATTTGGGAAGGAGGGGAAATGTCCTTCCTTTCCTGACTTATTGAACTCCTAGGCATCCTCCAGCTCATGAGTTGTCCTTCTGTATATTCTGATCACACCATATTTAAATTATCCAATAATATTGTAATTATTTAAGATCTGTCATTCTCCCTCAGGGTTTCTAAGCTGTGGAAACTGTGTGTTAGTGTCTACAAATCCTTAGTCTTGGTGTCTGGTACAGAGGAGGAACTTGAGAAAGGCTGTGTGAAAGGATGAATGAACCTCTAAATTTGGATTGGGTTTGTATGCAAAATGCCTCTTTCTCTTCTCTTTGTTCAGTTGACTGCCTGTGTCCTCCTACAAATTTTCATGAGCTTTCCAAAAATGTAGAGATGGCAGCCTGCCTCATTAGGTGGCATGGTGACTTCTGATTCTTCCCACATTGAGGAAGTGGGTGGTATGTAAACTTTCTTAAAGCAAACAAGGAAAAAAGTGCTTTTTTTAAGTTGAAGTTTTTATTCCAACAGTTATATTGAACTCTGAAGTCTTGGAAAAGATGTTGGTTCAATATAAGGTTTGACCAACATCTCTACCAGCAAATTAATCCAGGGCAATGAACCCCCAACACCTCCTTTATTCTGCTCCTCTCATTGGTTCAATGAAAAGGGTTGGAATGGCGTTGACAACACCACCATTATCCAGAGGAGCAAGATTCAGAGCTATTCTTTCCATCAAAAAGGAACAATATAAACTCTGCAAGTAGAGGCATGAAAACCTCTATTTTTCATGAAAACCTCTATTTTTCATGAAAACCTATTCCAGCTCAGTGGGTTAACCACAGCTATTTTGGAGAAACACTGTATTAGATTTACAACCCCAAAGCCAAAATGTCATAGACATTTTAATTGTTCTAGTTCACTAATATTCATTGATATGTGCGTGTGTGTGTGTGTGTGTGTGTGTGTGTGTGTGTATATATATGCATGCATACACATACATATTCTGTTAAGGATTTTTCCCATCAACCAGCATATATAATAACCTAAAAATGAAAATTGATTTAACTTTTAATTTTTACTAGTCTGACTACAAATGAGAATTAAATCTATGTGTGGTTGAAAGCAAGAGTAACAACTTTAGCCAAGTTAAAATGAATAACTTCCACAGAAAGCCGGTCATTAGAAATATTTCTTAGGCTTAGCCAAAGTTCTAGATGAAATCAATTACTTTCTGGGAAGTTATCATACTGGAAATGGTAATCTCATTCAGTGGTTTCCAAACGCCAACCAAAGAACTTGAGTAGGGCAAGTGGCATATGGCTCCCCAAAGGAGAATTTTAAAAGTGCTGTCCCCAATCCCACTCAAATAGGTACTGATTTGGAGTGTTTCGGGGGCAACCTGGAAACCTGTACTTTTGCAAAGCCCTAACTGATTTTGATGAGTTTGGCATTCACCCCACCTATCCCTCACTTTGCACAGGTGTAATTTAGGATTAGTACCTTTGTAATTCTTACAGTGGAAGCTCTGTGCAGGGACCTAAAATGTGTGTGGCGATGCCCTACATGCTGGTGTTCTATGGCAAAAACCACAGGCTAAATAGAAATGTGTTTGCCCCTCAGAAAGCCGGAGTTTGGTGCTTACGGGCAGTCAACAGCCTCTTCATATGTAAGTGATTTGTCACAGATTACTCTGCAGTTATTCTATTGTGCAAGAGCCGTGGAATGGCCTAAGTAAAACCAGTCCTTGGCAGCCTCTGCTCTCACGAATCCTGAAGTTTTTCTCAGATCAGGGTGGGAAGGACCGAGTCTTTCAAGCTATACCGTTTTCTTCATCTGGTACAGATCTGGCCCAGGCCTCTAAATGCAAGGGCCTTTTCCACGAGGTCAGCAGAAACCAGATACCTCAGCCTGTTCTCCAAGCTGGAGATCAGAGGCCTGACTGATGGATAAACTCGCTGGGGAAGCTCCTCAAGAGTGAATGGGAGTGCAATTACCTTAGAACTCCCAGTGATGGCTGGACCCTTTTATTTTGAAAGTTGGATCAAGCAGAAACATAGCAAGTTATTGGGAGATGACTCATGTCCAAAGCAGCAGGTGATCACTGGACATCAAATTGTTTCCTTTCACATGACTCATTATGCATTTTAAACTTCCTTCTTTGTCATCAGATATGTATAGTAGAGTCTTTAAAAATATTTTAAATATTTAAATTACTTTGTCCACAAAAATGGGGGGAAAAACAATTTAAAGAAAATCACTCTAACTACATGTACTGTTGCCATCTAGACAAAAGAAAATAATTTAAGTTTGAAGAAGGTAGCTGAGTCTTCACCTTCATTTTTCTTTTAATTATAAGTTGAAATTGATAGGTAGAGATTTACATTTCTGCTTTTTTATAGTTCCTTGATTTCTTGTGATAAAATTAATTTCTCCAAAGGAAAAACAATTAACGATGTAACGGCAGGCAAAACTGTTGCTATTGAAAGGAGCCTTATGTGGCATGAATCCGAGTGTTCAGGATAGAATTTCATAACCTCGACAAATTTTCAATGTTTTACTCTTATCCAAGAAGCCCAGATGGTTCTGTTCTGCCTCGCGCCATACTGATGCCAGTGGCAGGGCTGGCTCTAAAAAACATGTCATGACAACACATCAGCATCACGGCCCTCCTTTTCCAGTTGTGAATGGTTAACTCTGGAACAAGGGATTAAGGTGCTCAACCACAGGAAACAATTGTGGCCTTTACCTGTGCTTCCTTAATCTTGACAATTAATTCTGTTGTTGCATATTTCTGTTTTCAGAATCTCCAGTTTCTCCCCAGTCTCCAAAAATCATTAGTTTTAAAAGAAACCCTTTCCCTATACCATGTTCAAGGTCAAGGAAGTATTGGAATGACCAGCACATGCTCCATTTTTCTTTGGTAGATTGTCAAGAACTCTGTCTATATGATTCATTCCCTCTATCTAGTCTCCTCTTTGTGCTCAACTTGTCCATCAGATCAGACCAATTCCTTCTGCAGCAGAGAAAACAGCGCATGGTTCTACTGCTTTGCTTTGAGGAGACCTCATGGACAGAGCCATCGTGACGAAATGTATGCTATCAACACCTTCCGCATTTATTCCTTCCCTCTCTTGATGCTTCCTGCTTCTTTCTTCCCTCCCTCCCTCCCTCCCTTTCTTCCTCCCTCCCTCCCTCCCTTCCTTCTCTTCTTACTTCCTATTTCTCTTCTTTCCTTCTTATAATTTACCCTCATCCCATATATCTGAAACTTAAGTTCTATTAATGAGCCCCATAACACGTTAGTAGCCAGAGGCTTTCCTCATATTCCCATTCACTTCAGCTCACAGTGGGTACGTTTGCTGTAGAGTCCACCACCAACAGGAGATCTTCACATGTGAGTTTTCTTTCTGGGGATGTTGTATCTTTTGCTGGTACTTTGGTAAGCATTCTGCTAACACTGTATCACCTACTTTCTTAAGGAATTGAGACTTCTTCAGTGGCTGCAGAAGCCCAGTGTTTCCTCAAAGCCACTCATACTATAGTCTTTCCTTTTCTTTCTTAGCAATTTATCTATGATGGCTGCTCTGAGGGTGGACATAACCTTGGTATGGGGGTCCAAGCAATGACAACAACGTGTGGGTTCTCTGTCAGCCCCAAAGATCATTTATTTCATGAACAAGCCTTAAGAATATTAATTTGTGTTGATGGCACTCACTGTTCATTACAATAGATTTATCTGTGTTGTTTTTTATAGTGGAGAATTTTTTAAAAAAATCTTTTGGCATACAAAGAGATATTCTCTGACATCACTGGCCTCGTCAATAAAGAGCTCTGAAGTTGGGGGAAATTTGTTGAAAGTCAATCCTGTGTTCCAATGAGTGTGCTCAACCATTGATGCAGACCCTCAGACACTGAGAAAGGAAAATATGCCACAAACACTCTCCTGGTTATATTTAAAAGATGGTGGGTCCGTAAAACAATAACAAAAGTGCTCAGATGCTATGGTGAGAATTTGATCACCCAAGATCCTCCAAGAGACAGTGGGAGTCTGAAGGCTGGCTGGGCTGAGAAGCCCATGCTCCATCCATCACCTTCAAAGCAACATCCTGGGCAGGAGCGCTTCCCGGGTGGGCTCCACTGGGCAAACAGGCCTTTCATTTGCATATCTTTGTTGCTCTGTTTGCATTTTGCACTTCACCACCTGTCTACTCAAAGGTAGAAGTTCATTAAAATATTCTCCAGCCTACACAGTTCTCCTTCCCAGGAGATAAGGTTTCCCTTTTCCAACAGGACTCTCCTCCCAGGCCTAGGCCTTCATCAGGAAAGTTCAGGCAGCCTTGTTTTTGTTTGTTTGTTTGTTTGTTTTCTCTCTCTCTCTCTCTCTCTCAAGACAAAGGAACTTTCTAATTAGAAGCCTCTCCTTTGTGTTTGAGGCCCTTTCTTTTCTTATTTTAATATATCAACAGTTTATGCCTCCTTGGACATACCTAACCCACTCTAATAAGTCTCCTTTGACTAAGTCTAGGCATTAGAGTTAAGCACTTGGCTCTATTCACATAATCTTTTGGATGGACAGTGGACCTGACTGGACAGAATAGGATCAATCAACACATTTCCCCAGATATAAGCCCCGTGACTGAGAGCTGAACACTTTTGTTCATAGGCATCTTTCTGGAGGCAATGAGCACTGACCCTCGTGGAGAGGAATATTTCCTTTAATATCTTTATGTCATCACTAGCTACTTCTAGGCCTATAGACAGATGACACCCTGTGGAGGGAGTCCTCACATGGTTCATCAGTTTTAGAAACGTTTCTTAAAAAGTTACTCAGCTCTATTTATCACATTATATTTATTTGCTACCCAAAGCTAGGATAAAAGTATAAAAGTTAGAAATTCTGACCACTGTTTCATAATGATACTTTTATCCTTTAATGTAGCTTGAATGAAAACATTTTTCCATAGGAATGGTAACTATATTTTGTGAAACAAACATCAAGATGCATACTCTTTCAGTCAGATATTCAAAAATGGTTATTAGGAAATATCTGAGCTATGTGCAACTACTACACAAATATATGTTCTTCTAGAGGGTGTTTTAATCAGCCTTTAACTCACCTTTGCAAAAAACATAATAATAAGTTCCAAATTTTTTTCATTGCTTTTTTTTTTTTTAAATTAACTCTAAGGTTGTCATTTAATTTAGTTGAAAGTTAAATCCTCTCTAAAACTCTCGGGCAAACTACTTAAATTGAGTCTCAGTTTGCCTTCTATAATTTGGGGATAATGATGATACCTGCTTCACCATGCCTTGGGACCAAAAGAGATCATATGTAGAAGGGCTTTGTTAGTTGTTAGTGATTTATTTCTTTGGAGCATTGTTTGGGAACAAGAGAATCACCACAACCAGGATTCATTTTGCCTCTTGCCTCAAGCAAAATATTAATGCAATGAGTGTGGCTTTTATTGAAGTTGCACTTTTATCAAGAAAGTCTGGGGAGATGTGTGTAAAGAAAGAGACATTAACATTTTATAGGCACAGAAATAAAGCTGAGTCTGAATGTTTTTATGCCTCAGAGAATTTGATCTTGTATTGTTAGGGCAGGAAGTCTTGAGAATCAGAATCCAACTGGGAGGCTAAAGCTTACTAACTTGGACAAATCATTGACTCTCTCTGGCCTTAGTTCATTACCTGATCTGTAGAATGATGTTGGCCTAAATGTGGACCTTCCCAACTCCAAAATGGGATGATTTTTGCTGACTCCTTGTAGGAAGGAAGATGACTATAGTAAAAGCTACATGCTGATCCTTTCCACATACCAGGCACTAAGTTCATTCCGTGTACCGGCTCATCTATCTTCACAACAAATGTCCATGGTGATTACCAGTATAATGTTTATATCAGGGATGAGGAAATTAAGGCAAGAGAGATTAGATGACTTGGTGAAGTTCACACAGAGTAAGTGGTGAAACCCAGGTACACACCCAGGCAATCTAAGTTCAGAGTCGGAAATTTCAACTACAGCCTATGCTGAGACAAATTATTACTTACATGTATGTTAAACTTTTATTCACTTAACCTACCCATTTTAAATGATGTATGAACACATTCTTATAAAAACTAAAACTTTCATTGTGAGTCTGTACTTCTGTGATTACTAATAGTAAAAATGAGGATTTTTCATATGCTAACTAAACTGGTCTTCTATATTCATTCTTCTGTGAATTACTTATTCATATTCTTTGTCCAGTTTTCTACTGACTTATCTTTTTCTTATTGATTTCTAGGAGCTCTTTATTCTGGATACAGATAGTGCATCTGTTACATATATGGCAAATATATACAGTTGACAATGCACTGTAGAATTGTGCACCTGAAACCTATGTAATCCTTGCTAACAGATGTCACCCCAATAAGTCTAACAATAAAAATGAATTAAAAAAAATTTTCTCCTAATCTGTTGGGTTCATACTTTTAAAAAATCCCATTTATTGAATGCTTACTATGCTTTAAGCTTTGGCATGTATTGTCAGTAATCCTCTCAGTACTGCAAACTGTGCATTATTCTGTCCTTTGGTGTTATAAGAGAGTAACATGTGATGTGAAGGATAAGCATCTTGCCCCAAGTCACACATAAATAGCAGAGCCAGGATTGAAAAATGCCTGTCTGATTCCAGACCCAATCTTACTACAACTCTTGACTTTGTCTAGTTCAACAGTCCCACTTGGCCAAATGCAGGGATTATTTTTACCTCAGGTCATTCTTATAACAGACCATGAATGTAAAATCTTTAATCCAACCCATAAGTTTTCCTACTGCCATGAATGTCATTTGGTGTGACAATATGCAAGCAGACCCAGGAAGCACAAATCCAACTACAGACCCTTTGAAGCCAGGAGCCAGGTCTTGCTCACAATACTGTACCAGAGCCTGCTGGAGGTGCTGGGAATCGACAAGAGTGACAGGTCATATCACTAGTGGGCAGAGTTCTACTTGCCTTGTGTTGCCACCCATGGAAGAACTTGTGTTCTTCGGTGTCCATGGGGACACCTTTCCACCAGTGCATCCCCACCCAGGACCCTGGGCTGAGAGCCATGTGAGTAGATCTTGCCCTGCAGTGGGTTCCCTCTTCTTGATGACTCACTGCTCTTCCTGGATTCCTGCAGAGCAGCTCTCAGTCCACTTGCCAGCCTGGCAGACTGGAGAAGCCTTGGTGGAAATCAGGGTCTTAAGGTCACAGAGCAAAGGAGAAGTGGACCCTGGTATTGAGCTTACCATCAAGAGCACCTCTTCTAGAGCATGGCCCATCCACCTCCCTACAGGGTCCATTTAGAATTTCAGAGATCAGTGCAGTCATCACTTCTACTTGTGGCTATTGATTCCTGGTTACCCTCCCTGCCCTTCCTGCCTGCGCCTCACTGGTTTCCTTATACACACTTAGCATCTAACCCTGCTTGATGGGATGAGTATTTCCCCTTGAGGTTGATTCCATGTACTTTGGGTTTTCTTTTGTTCCTTTTATCTGTATGTTTCCCCCCCTAGAAGCTACTATCCTAGAGGGAGTCAGTATGAAGTTAAATAAGATTCTGAGCTTTGGATATGCCTCTGAACCTTTTGGCTGTGCACCACCAGGCAAGTAAAAATGTCTGCTATGTAGTGGGCTACATAATAAATCATAATGTTCTCACTCTCTGATCCCTGCTCTATACTTCTCCTTCTAAAATCTTTTTGGAAGCAAGGATGTATTAAAAATACTCCAATGACACTTGGTCTATAACATTTCCCCCCCAAAACCACCCAGACCGTCTTCCTCTATTGATAACTTCCTTCTTCTGCCTTCCCACTGCAGCTTTTCTTCTTGCTGTATAGTACAGCACTATGTTACAGCAGTTGATTTATTTCTCTGTCTCCTGGAGGACTAACACTTCTCACTCACTAGCTATTCTCAGCACCTAGTACTGACACCGAGCATGGGGTAATCAGCCTGCCAAAAGTATGAAGGAATGACAGAGGGAAAGCAGGAGTCAGGGGGAGTAGCGCTGGATTCTGGGTAGAGGGAGTGGGTACCAGAGAGCGGAGAGTGAGAGCAATACTAAATGGGTGAGCTGGGGCTCGAGGAGGACGTGAGTGATGTGCAGTGGGACAGGGGCTGGGGGTTAGGGCCCCATCCCCTCTCCTGATGGTCCACCCCAGGGCCTGGAGGAAGACTGGACTCTAGTTCCCGCCCTGGCACTCCCAAGTTCCTCTCAAAGCTCATTGCTGTTGGTGGATTGGGATTCTCTCAGGGGAATGGTGAGATTAAGTGGAACAATATATAATGTGAAGAAACTGCATGAATGAGGCACCAGCATGTGGAGAGGAAGCTGGCCCTGAGGACCCGGAGTCAGCACACAGCTGGGCCCAGAACCCAGGTGCCTGGACTGTGAGTCAAGGGCCCCGCCCGCCACATGGGGCCCCCCAAGGGAGCGCTCGCGGGAGGAACATCGGATTCTAAGTAATGCAAAAGAATTCTTTGTAGGCTCTCACACAAAGCCCAGACTCACGGCCAGTTCCGAGGCCGGCCAGTTGGATGCTGAGAAACAGGAAACAACCAAGCTATGAAGTAAATTGATCCAAGTGCTGAAAAGATAATTTGTCCAAAAGCAGACCCGTGGTGAAGCTCCACTGATACCTGTTAGCTAAGAGCAGGGGCATGTGGAAAGGAAGGTTGCTAAGACCATAACTAGATGATCTTTAAGGCCATTCCCGGCTCAAGAATCAGGAACGAAGGATCTTTACTCTCTGGAATTTCTAGCTTCTTTCTGGGAAGGTTTTTTTAGAGATAAAATCAGTCAGCTTTGGGAACAATCCTTAATTTAAATTTTTGATGCCACAAAGGACAAAGAGAGGAGGGCAACACACAATACCCAGGATGGAGCTCGCACTTTCCCGGGAGCCTCCTGGGGAGCATTGCTGACTTTGCCAACCTTCCCTGTGAGGCCTGGCCTAGGAGTCCCATGGTCATTCTGCTAGCTGTCCTGACGTCACTGCTGGGGTTCCGCGCCGAGCACAGAAGCCCTTCCTGACACCGTGTCATGCCCTGGGGCGAAGTCAGCTGTCCCCACTGCAGGAGAGCAGGGATGGTCTGGAGGTGGATACACCACTGCCCGGCAATCCCCCACAGCAGTGACCTTTAGCAAGACAATGATAACGACAAGCGCAGGCTGGGGCCCTGGCACGCCTGAGCACTGTTACGTCGGGGCTGCTGTCACTGCCCAAACACTCTGTGCCATGTGGTGTTTTAGGCCTCTAAGCCTCCATTCCCTCACCTGCAGGAGGAGACTCCAGAGCAGACACCCCAAGGCCTGACTTGAGACCAGCTGCATCACAACCACTTGAGCTAAAACTGTTGACAACACCTTTGGAAGGACACCAAAAAACTGATATGGGGTCTGCTTCTGGAAAGAGGGCGGGGGGACAAGGCAACGGAAGGACATTTCCGATATACAATCTCCCCCACCCCTCGCCCCGCCAACATTGTTTTTGGCTTTTGAACTTTGAACCTATTGCATGTAATTGAACTCTTCAAAAATAATGAAAGTAATTCCCATTTAAAATAAGATGAACTACACATAAATATAGTTTTCTCATCCAGTTGAATCGAAATATCCAGACAAGGAACGGGACTTAAAAAGGTATTTTTAACCAATTCTCTGAAGTGACTCTGACGCCAGGTTCAAGGACCCCCGCCTGCCCTGGAGGAGGAGGCGTCCATCCCCACCACGGGTCCCTGCGTTACCTACCGATAAGAACACTGAGCTCTGAGGTGGGGCCGGGCTGGGTCCAAGTCTCACCAGCGCTTAGAAACAGAACAGCAAGTAAAATGTGGGTCTCCAGTGCCCAGACCTCAAAACCATGAGACCCTCCCTTTCTCTCCACTGCGTCCCCAGAACCTTTTCCTCTTCTATTTCTTAACGTAAGAAAGACTCCTGGGGGCTCCCTGGTGGTGCAGTGGCTGGGCTTCCTCGCTCTCAATGCCGCTGCCTGGGTTCGATTCCCAGCCAGGGAACCACCAAAAAAAAAAAAAAAAAAAAAAAAAAAAGAAAGAAAGAAAGAAAGAAAGATGGATTCTTTCTCTCATATTCCTGCCCCTCAAACCCTGCTTTCTTCAAGCTAATCTGCTAAACTGGGTGATGATGTGTTTAGTGGGTCCTAATGGGGTCATTTGCTCTGTTCAAAGACACTGCTTGAACCTTCTAGAAACAAGTGCAATTAATGACTGTGCTTTACTTCTGCAAAATAATATAGAAGATTCAATATAAAATCCAGAGGAGAAAAAGCACTGTACTTTCGTCCCAAGACCTGTGTTGACATGTTGACTGTGTGGAAGTCCTTTCTCTTTTTGGCTCACTTTCTACATCTGTACAATGAGGGCATTTGACTGGATAACCTTAAAAGTCCCCTGTAACTCTTAGAATTCTATTATGTAATCCCTGTCTAAATCTTTCTTTTCTGTTTATACCTGTATGTTCAATGCTGGGCCCTGGAAGATTTAATTGTCCTTTTGGAAAACAGTCCCCAGTGACACAGACACTTTTGTAGCTCCGGGCACCAGCAGCATGGTTTTAGCCATGTCAGGATTTGGCGGGCAGCAAAGGGGACCATTCAGAGCATATGCCAGTCTTGATGGCTTGGGATTCACGATAAGAAATTGTTAACATGTCCCTGCGACAGATGACTGGATAAAGAAGCTGTGGTACATATACACAATGGAATATTACTCAGCTGTAAGAAAAGATGAAATATTGCCATTTGCAACAAAATGGATGAACCTGGAGATCATCATGCTAAGTGAAATAAGCCAGACAGAAAAAACAAAGAACTGCATGATTTTACTCATATGCGGAATATAAAACTGAA
>PVJL010000406.1:0-117948 GCA_004026885.1 Lyroderma lyra | reverse complement strand
CGAGTGGGTTAGGGAGGGGAGAAAGGGGAGGGGGTGGGAGAGGAGTTGGGGAAGCTAAATATAAGGTGATGGAAAGAGAACTCACATTAGGTGGTGAACTTATTATACATCAAGTTGACAATGCACTGTAGAATTGTATGCCTGAAACCTATGTAATCCTTGCTAACAGATGTCACCCCAATAAGTCTAACAATAAAAATGAATTAAAAAAAAAAAAAGAAATTGTTAACAAAAGTTAAAGATGGGAAAAACTTATTTGAGTTGGAGAAGACCCAGCTGAGCGTGTGTGTGTCAGTACAAATACACCTGATGTCCAGTGATTTCTGCTCCTGAGGGAATAAAGAGTCAGGTACGTGTCTGAGAAAGGGGTGCTCGAGAGGAGATGCTGTATTTTCCATTGCCTAGCAGGTCCCTCTGGACCAGCTGGGATAAGGAGCCTGGACCCAAGGTTTTTCTCCTGCTAAAAGGCCGTGTTCCTGAGGAAAGCACTCCTGTAAGTCCTATCAGCCATATGCCCTGAATATATCAATGCATGAATTTATCAACTTTTTTTTTATGAGCAGGTTTTCTTTACTGTGATAAAACATGCATAACATAAAATGTGCCATTTTAACATTTTTAAGGGAAAAGTCTTGTGGCATTAAGTGCATTATTGTGCAGCCATCACCACCATCCACCTCCAGAACTTTTCATCCTCCCCAAATCCATTAAACAGTAACTCCTCATCCCCACGGCCCCCTACCCCTCTATGGATTTAACTATTTTAGGTATCTCATATACGTGCAAGGATACGCTATTTGTCCTTTTGTGTCTGGCTTATTTCACTTGGCATCCTGTCTTCAAGGTTCATCTGTGCCATCGCATGCATCAGAGTTTCTTTTTTAAGGCTGAATAATATTACACTGTTTGTGAAAACCATATTCTGTTTATCCATTCATCCTGATGCACACTTGGATTGCTTCCACCTTTGTTGTGAATAATACCTCTACGAACGCAGGTGTTTAGGTATCTGTTCTGGTCCCTTCTGTGACCAGATTTTGATAGGGGTGGGGGGACCTTATCTGGTAAGTTGGGGCATTGAAGGCCAACGCCCTACTGCAGGGTGTTTCACAGCCTTCCCACGGAGCAGGTCCTCCAACCTCATCACTTTAGGTCTGTCCACTTCCCGGCACCCACCCACTGGTGGGCCCTCCCGAGTGGGCGGCTGTCTTGGATACCCCAGGATTTCCTTCCCAACCAGGGAGGGCCCGGCCCAGCACAGTTTGACGGCTCTGTGGAACGTTTCCTCACAAGCATGGACCTTCCTGCCTCCTCAACTGAGGACACGGATGTGTGACTCAAACCCACGTACAAGCACATCTCCCAAAATCTTAATGACCTTCAAAATAGGAAAGAATTTAATTGGAGAGTATGGAAACCTCTCCCCTAGAGCAGGGCTTTAAAGGTTACCAAAACATTTCTGAACAATGTGTTGAATAGACAAGACTAAAACTGTAGTTTGGTTTCCTGAAAAGACTTCCTGACAAGCATACGTAGTACCAACCCCTGATATCGCTGAGGGTAAGTGGGGGGCGGGGGGGAAGACAAGTGCTTCCAATAGGTATGTGGCTTTGCACATTAATTTATTTGTTATCTTTGAGTGGGGAAATTTTTTTTTTTAAAGCCAAATTGGAATCCTAGGTCATGATGACCCAAACTGAGCCCTCGGGATTGAGTGAATTCCCAGTGTGGTTTTATTGTCCCCAGGTTTTTTTTTAAGGGTATCGATTAGTTTTGTGGGCAGGCCTTATAACTAGTTTTTAAGAATTAAGAGTTGCTATCACCAGGCCCCTGCCTGGGAGAGTATTCCTGTTTCCGACATCTGGGCCAGAGCCCGCCCCTCTGAAAGGCCAAAACCTTGCAGATAGTGTCACTTTGTAGCTTTGGAGAGAGGAGACACCTTTCCCCAGTGTGATTCTTCCACAGGTGTCACCATCCCTTTCCTGAGACTCTCTGCTGGGCTTCAACTTAAATATTCAGACCAGACAAGTGATCTCCCCACCTCCCAGGGGGAAGGGCCTTCGTGTTCCTTGAGCTCGGCAATAACAATCACAACAGTATAATAATAATGAATAATAATAACAACCCCAACATTTATTCAGCACGAAGTGGCAAAACCCTCTTTAAAGATAGCATTTTCCTCCCTCACCTGTTTGCCCCTCCTTGTTACCAGTTCTTCAAACATGGGGGAGCCAGGACATCTTATGTGATAAGAAATCTCTAGAACTCAGTGACTCAGCAGAACTCACTGGGCACAAGCATGAGATTTTAAATGGTCATTATCCTTCCAAGCTCCCAGGATTCACCCGAGTTCCTGGTTCCAGTCCCACCATCTAAGGCCACCTTCTGCAGGTGTTCACCAGCTAAGCCTCTGCTTAGGAACCTGCAATCACAGATGTGCTAAACCAACCCTGAGGGAATGTGAGATTTGCAGCCTCTTCAGGACTGCAGCTCTAGTGACTACTGATGTATTTACTCACTTTTATTGATTGCTACCATTTTATCGAGCTCTTACAGTGGGAACTGTTAAGCACTTTATGTGCATTTTCTTGTGACAACTGTGTGAGGTAGGTCATTTTATCACCCCATTTTACAGGTGAGGAAACTGAGGATTTGGAAGACTAACTTTCCAAGGACACACAAGCAGTGCATAGTGAAGTACTTTAAAATTCTGCTCCTTTGCCCAATGAAGAAAGTCTTTATGTTACTAACAGGTTTCCTTTTCTGGAATTAAAGTGTGTCAGATCTGAATTTAAAAGACTAGATATGTGATAGGTGAACAACCCAACACGCACGCACGCACGCACACACGCACGCGCACGCACGCACGCGCACGCACGCACGCAGTCCCCACCCACTGCCTAACCAGCTCCCGCCCTCACCTGCCCTTGGCAGGGCACAGCATTTTTTAGCACCCGCAATTAGGGGCTGGGAGTGGACATAGCTGCAGGCTCTGAGAGTGTTTGTGGCCATTACACCTCCCTCAGGGCCACTGGGGAGCATGAGCTAATTGTATTAACAAGTGGCATCTGGAATTTATTCAATTTTACACGAATCCTGTGTTGTTTATGAATGAACCTAACTTGGGAAACAGAGACTGGGATCGCAGCTGTTTAGCAAACAGACCCTTCCGGTGGGTTTGCCAAGCCCTGGCTAGAGGCAGAGCCATGGGTTCTCGTTCATTGCTGCTCGGCTACACTCATGGGAGGCTTGAGGGTCGGGTTCCTTTTCTAGTCTCTAGCATACCAATCAAGAGGAACTGGTAAAGGTCCTACATTATCCTTCCATAAATTGGATGTACCCGCCTGGAACTGGAAAGAGAGAGGTCTTCCCAGGGTCCTAGAACCACCCTGTTTGGCTCCAGATAAGGTTGGGGTTTGAGGAGTCTCCACTCTGCTTGGGCTGATGTGCTTTTTATCCTGCTCAGAATAATACACATGAAACCAGCAGCACATGTCTGCAAACAGACTGGAAATCACGTTGCAGAAGAAATTAAGCAACTCAAGCTCACTTGATAAAAAACATCCATTTCATGAGAAAGAGAAGAAGAACAGGGCTGTGCTCTTGAGAAAAACCATATAAAACAAAAACAACAACAAAAAAAACAAGGCCCGAAGACCTTGAAACCATTGAGGGGCGCTCCTGCTCCAGCAGGAATGGGGCCAGGGCCATGCTGGTTTCAGGTTCCTCCTCACTACATAGATAAATGGCCAACGGAAACATTATCCAAGCAGTTTCACATCAAAGGCTCAATGGCAAGCTGATCTTCCTTTTAATCTGGCCAATAACCAAGTGAGAATGAGAAGTGTGCATGTTTGGGGAGAGGGCTTCACGCCGTTCTGGAGTGGACTTTCCCATGCTCTCATTCCCAGCTGCTCTCCACTGAGGAGCCATGTGTAAGCTCACGGTGGCACCGACAGCCCAGCCAGAGCCTGCAGGCCTTGCAATCCCCCTCTGGGGCTTTGGAGCAATGTGTAGAATAGACAGGACCAAAACTTGGGGAACAGTCGGCGCTGCATTGCATCCCCCTTGCCCTTGGCTGGCTTGTGAGGTCTGCCTCCCAGGAAACCCACGGGAAACCTATCCTGCGGTCAGGGTCTACATGATGGCCTCAAAGCTGGGGGAGAAGTGGTGAATTCTCATGTACAAAGCAACAAAGAGCCATTTTGTTTTACTTTTTGCAGTTGTTTAGAGTTGAGTGTGTGTGCAGCATGGTGTCTCAACCAACTGAAGAAATACGTCCTCCACCACGTGGTTTAATCCTCACACAACTTGGTGAGGTAGGCAGAGGCAGGAGGACGTGGGGGCCCACAGAGGTTAAGGGACTTACCCAAGGACACACAACTTGTAAATGGCTGATAAGAGACTCCAAGTGAGGACTTTCAATCACTTTTCTGACCCTCTGATGCAATGTGCTTTTCATTCTGCCACATTGCTAGTCAGTTATTTCTGTGGACAAGGTTGTCATTGTGGGTTACCCAGCAAGCGGTCGTGGGGGAAGGTTCTATATTATCCTTCTATAAACTGATGTCAGTGCCTGGCAAGGAGTTACAGGGAGACAGCAAAGAAAGGCACTGACTCTCGGCTGTGAGTGACCACATTAGACTCCAAGCTTCATCAGGGTGGGAGCTAGGCCTGGCCTGCTGTGCATCCCAGCACCCGTGCCAATCTGGCATAGGAAACATCTGTGGAGGGAGGGAGGAAGAGACATTAATTTCTTAGGACTACTGGTCTGCAGTGTCAGCTCTTCTCTCATCAGATAACAGGGACCCCCTAAGAAGAGTGACAGAACTTTGCAGAATGTGTATTCCACCCTCATTCTGGTTGCATTCGTTTCCTGCCTTTTCTTTCTTTTTCTTAACTCCCACTTTTAATTCACGTGATTATGTTTTTAATGTTCCTATTATATTTTAAGCATTCCTGCTACTGACTTTAAATATTACTGGGATATTAGTCAACCAAAAAAACCTAGAAAACTAATAAATGATTCTATAAATACATATAACTGGCAATGAGCATTTCTGTTCTGGTTGCAGGTGTTACACCCTGCCTCCTGCCGAGAATGCAGCCAATATGGCACGACCAAATTCTGCATGGAGAGTTTCTTCCCAGCAATCTTGCTCTCTCTCTTCTTTATACCTTTCCAAGTTCTACTCACTCTTTAACACTTATTCCAAGGCTGGTTTCCTCCTCCCTGACCTCAGAGAGCTAATCCAGCTCTATTTTCTTCTAACTTAATGTGGCATGTATTAATTGTGGGCTCATGTCCTCTCTTCCCATGGGGCTCCGAGGTGAGTTCTGGCCGACTGGTAACGAGTCTGCACTCCAGCTCAGGAACGGCCTGGCGACCGTAAGGCTGTCGCTGACCATGCTGGAGCTCTGTGAAAGGCCTTCTGGCTCAAAGCACAGGCGAGGCAGTTACTGCTTATACCTCCCTAAACTAACAGACACCGTCATCAATCTCTACTTCATAGATGAAGGGAGAAACTCAAACCCCCTTATGCAAGGGGCTCCTCCAACCACCCTCATTCTCTCAGCCGCTCTGCTGCCTGCTGTCCTTGAGCTCTTCCCCGCATTCTGTGGTGTGCGCCTGACATGATGCCTTCCACTTTCTCTGACGACAGCCTCCATGTCTTTTGCCCTTCTTCCGGGCTCTTTTTTATTCTTGCATTCGCTGCACACAGAGCCATCACTGTTATGCTGATGCCATCGTCCAGTCGCCTATCCAAATGCCTGCTAGAGAGCAGTCTGAATATCTCTTTATCACTCCAAAATTTACACGTCCAAAGCCTGAAGGCAAGATCTTTCCCCTAAACTTTGTTCCACGTTTCAACTTCTGTGGCAGTTGCACTGCCATTTCCTTACTCAGCCAGCCTTGAAAGTTTACTCATTAGCTTTCATCCTTTCATACTCATCCATCAAGTTCTGGTGACTTCTCCAGGGGTTTGTCTCCTTCCTCTCCATCCCCACCAGCCAAGCCAGTACCACACAACACTCATCTCATACAGTCAGTCTCCTCCCCTCCCCGCTGCTCCACACCACTCCTCCCCTACCCCCTGCTTCACCCCTCCCAGCTCCCAAGCCACTGGAGACCCCCTGTTTCCTATTACACGGCCATGGGACAGAGGCTGACCCCACGGCCCTCTGCTCCCTGCCCCACTGCCGGCTCACGCTGCCTGCTCTCCACGGGCCGCCCCCTTGCTGTCACACGGAAGGGTGCCTCGGCCTCACCTCCGTGCCTTCGCGGGTTACTCCTTTTACCAGAAATGCCTTCTTGCTCCCTTGCCTATTGCAGTAACATCCCACCCAGTTCAAAACCCACCTCTTCTACTAACTCCTCTTTGACTGTTCTCTTCTCTTGGGTGCCTCATTTTACTACACAATCTAATAGCTCCACTGTTGCTTCCTGTTCTTTACTCCTTACATTATATTCTTGTCCTTTATTATCTAAAATGTCATGAACAAGAATGAGATCATCAATACGAATGCATTGGGGGTTTTGGAGGAAAAGGTACAATGGACATCTAAGGGGTTAACAGTGAAAAAAAAAAGACCATGAATATGTAGTGATGACAAATGACCAATGAGTGTCTCTGTGTCTTATTAATGACACTGTAATGCTATATTTATTTGCCTCTATGTCAGGATCATAAAGGGATGAAGTTTGAAGAAGAATCCAATTATGACTATCTTATTCCAATTCCTGCTATCTATAAGCTCTATAAAAGCACCTTTCCGGAGGACTTTTGAACTATTACTCTATGCCCATCTCCTTTTCCTTTTCTTCCTGAACATGAGGGTGATTCCCAGGGAGCCTTCCTCTTACATATCAGAGCGCCACCCAGTGCCGGGGGACTGCACGCCCCCATGGTCCGCGTGCTCCTCGGAGGGACCAGGCACCAGGGCAGGGCACCGTGTCCCACCACAGCAGCACGGCTCTCCGAGTCGGATTTCCTCCCTGGCTAAGTCGTCAGTTTTTGTTTCTGTCTCACTGGACCAGGGCTTGGGTGGGGATCCCAAGGGTGGCCGGGAGGGGATGTGCAGGTCTAAAGGGTGGGCGTCCGTCCTCCAAAGCTCAATTCTGAGAACACAGAGAGAGGGAACAAGCCCTAGCTGGTCGGACGGTCACTGCTGACAGCTTCCTCTTCACAGCTGCAAAAATATTGCGTCAGGTTGTCACTTTGACTTCATTTCACCTTGGTAAATATGAAGCTAGGGCTAAGTGCTATCAGCACTGTGAACTCTCATCGTGTGGCCCATGTTTGTGACAACCAGGCCCTAAAAACCACATTTTAGCTTTCTCGGAGGTTTACTGTGAATGAAAATTGTCATCTCATGTATTTCGTACATGGCTGCCACGTAAAACCGTACGCATAGACAGATTTTCAATAGTGTCGGAAAATAAGGGCCTCGTCTACCTCCCAGCATTCTGTAAGAATACCCTTCAGCCTGCTGCTCGGGAACCAGAGAGAACAACAAAGCTCAAATACCCAGCAGCTGAGAGAAGACAAAGACTTACAAACACAGCCAAATGATCCCAAGGGGTACACAATATAAATGCTTTATTGCTAGCACAGAGGTTTCTTTTTAAGTAAATTAAAAGAAATAAATCTTCATTTTCACATTCTATATTGCAGTTCAAAGGTAACTAGCTGGTTAATGGGTATGTTCACTTGGACACACACTATACCGGGAGAGCATGACATTCACGTGGAAGAACTCAGAAATGTGGCATCTCTCAAGGCCTCGGGCCACTGAGCACACTGTCGTCATTTGCAAATAACAGCAAGTAGAGCTTTCTTCAAAACATCACGAATAGACAAGGGTTAGAAACAGAAAACTGGGATGGTTAGAAAGCAGAAAACAGTTAAATACAGAAGGCTATAGATGATACGTGTTGCCCATATTTTATATACTCTAGGATATGTTTGGTACTTTTAAATAAATGATCTCCATCTAGGTTAGAGAGTGGATGGGATTCGGCAGCTGGAAACGGGGGAGAAGGAAAGGAAGCTGACAGCACGCACGTCACACTGGCGGGCTTGCTGGATTGCAGAGGAGCCGTGCACGGCTGGGGGGTAGGGAGCCAGCCAGCCTGCTTCTCACCTCCCCCTCGGGAGGCCAGGAGGCAACAATGGTGTATGGACGAGCCACTGGGCATGACAGAGGAGCTCTGGTGGGGCATGGTGATGGTGGCACACTGGAACCATGCAAGTGGAAAAGGAAGCCTCCAGGCTTGACCAGATCTTCCAAGGTTACTGCCAGTGGACTTAGGGCATTTTAAGGCAAGGAGGCCAAAGTCACACCCTCATCACTGGGAGTAGCAGGTGTTGGTGCAGTGGGGGCTGGGGGCAGGAGAAGCTAGAGACGCAACTGCAGGAAATTCACGTAGTAAGCACTGTCAAACAGTTTTGGAAACGAAATGATTTCTGCAAGGCACCCAGCACTACCTTTTTCCAAATTCTTGAGCCAACTTGGATCGTTTTCTGGTTGATTTTAAAGAGAAGCTTTGGAAAAGATCCTATCAATCTATGAAAACCACCCACCTCCTACCTTATTCTGGAATAACCGAGGAATTAAATGCATGCATGCCATGTGCACGCGAGCACACATACCTCAAAACCATGCAGCAAGCTCAGAAGCTGTGAACGACACGTGATGGTCTCAAGCTCATGAATTTATGGACATAAGAAAACCAACTTGGGTCAGGAATATCCAAGTTCTTCCTTCGTGGTATATCTGCAGTGTACCAGCTTCTGGCATTTTCAGTCTGGCCTGGTCCTAACTAAAACCATTTCATGTTTTGCTTTGAAGAAATGGATAACATGAAACGGTAATTTGGCTGCAAAACCTTGGAAAATTGTTCCCGGCCCAAACATCTGCCCTAAATGAGCTCAGTGCGATCTCCGGGAGGAGCGGGTGGAGTGGGTGAGCTGGGAGAGTCTGGAAGGGGAAAATGAAGACAACGGAAAGGCCACCTCTCCCTAAGTTCTTTGTGACAAAAGCCACCAAATAATACAGCTCCCTCATTCAGCCCCTCACTTCAGAAAGAGATACCTGATGTGCCAAAAGCTACTCTGGTTCCCTTCCTCCTACCTTCCCCAATATTTGGTATCATTAAGGTGACCCCTTACAGAATGCCAAGGAACTGTGCCCAGCGGGTTTGCTTTACTTCTGCAGTGACCGGCCTGGCCCACCTGTTATCATTTACATCTTTAAATAAGGACCGAGTATCAACTTTGGATTCCTGAGAGCTGGGCCCCACAGGGAAAGCGGAGGGAGGGTCGTGCAGGCAGGTCTTCACCTTCCTCCTCGGCCTTCTTAGGAGTTCTTCTGGGGGATCTTCACTGTCACAGTCTTAACTTCGGAGTACTCTCGCAACCCGAACTCTCCCCTGAAACGCAGGAAAGAGCCGTGTCAGACACCGGTGCCCAGGCAGCCCAACCTGAGCCACGGGAGGAGTCCGGCAAGGGGTCATTTATCACCCGCTACCAGCAGGTCCTGGCGTTGCACATAAAACCCCTCAGGCGAGCCCAGCTTTCCTCCAAGAAGCTGAGCAAGCTGTCGTCTTATAGAGCAGTCCCTGTTTCTAAAGATAAAGAGTGATTTTTCATCCCACTGTTGCACAGAAAGGCTACGGTTCCCAACCACTAGCGGAAACAGGCCTGGGAGGCTGCGTTGGCCGCTGTCACTGGGGCCCCTGGTGCGCATCCAGATCGGCCGCAGTGCCAGGTCTCCAGGGCCGGGGCCGCATTTGCACCGCAGGCCCCCTGGCTGCTCAGGCCCACGATGTGCTTTCTCTTTGAACACCTTGCTCCTGCTTCTGCCACCGGACCCAGGACACCTCTGTGCTCTGATCACTCTCCCAGAGGGCTAGCCCGCTCTCACTGAAAGAAATTCCTTCTCATTGGTCCTTCGACTTAATAAATGGAAGTGAGCCCCCAAAGGTCTGCCATAGATCACAAGTCACCTGCAATGCCTTAAAAACCTAATTCTGAATCAACACTGTCCACAGCCCTCACAGTAATCAAAATAACTGACTAAGACAGAACTGGGAGGTGGCAGTAAGTTGTCCCCCGAAGACTCTCCTTTGGCCACTTCCCCTTCTGGCTCACAGAGCCCTGTGGGACCGTGGTCATAGCTCGAAGACCGTCATTCATTTGGTAAACATGCATTGTTGAGCTATTACTATGGGGCAGCACAGTGCTGGGCTGCACGAAGGAGAAACTACTAAATAATTGGTTGCAGCCTCTGAGGAGCTTGCAGGTGGCTGGGCTCAGAGGCAGGGATGGAGCTGGGTCACCTGTCTCAGTGGGGACAGGAGACCGAGCAGCCCTTCCCAGCCCTGCGGACATGCCAGCCGCTGCTTTAAGGATGCTGGGGAGTAGCACAGCCTCGTGGCTACAACGCTGCCTTTCTTCTCTACTCCCTTCTCATTTTTAACCTCTTTTTAACTGTCTTTCTTTCTTTTCTCTATTTCATTGTAAAATAAGCATGTCCTATTTTCTTTAAAATACCTGAATTCTTTTCCTTTCTGTTGCTTTGAAAGTCACTCCTCTGTGAAGTTTTTCCTGAAGCTCTCAGTGGAGGCAGTGCCCACGCGCACCCCCATGTTCACAGAGCCCCACGGACCACCTTTACCCCAGTGCTGTCACCCCCGGGCAGCTGCCTGAGCAGCTCTGTCTCCCCCATGGACTTGTATCTTCCCACCCTCCACCAAACCGAGAGTGGAGCCTACAGCCCCAGGCTCCAAGAAGGCACCCAAGGACTGAAGGAGGGACAGAGTGGCTGCTTCCCATCCCCACTTCCCTGGTCTGCCATGTTGACATACCATCTCTGCTAGAAAAAAGTAAAAGAATACTTAGAGATGCACTTCAGTAAGAAAGGCTGTCTTCAAAAACAGTCCTGTAGGAAAGATACAAAGTTGCTGTAAGTGGGCTTTCCAGTGGGGATCTGCTGCGAACGATTCCTTCTGCAAACTTCCAGGAACCCCATGTCCCCACAAAAGGCTGCAAGCCTCTGCCAGCAGGTCCTCCAGGACCAAGGGCACCTGAGCTGTCATGCCTGCTGCCCCTAGGACATCAGAGCCAAGGAGAGACTGGGCACTGCCTTCTTTGTGTACAGGGATGAGGAGCTCGAGCCTGGGAGCGCTTCCTCGTGAGCGCCATCCAGGCTCTCTGCTCGGCTCTGGCTGTCTCTGGACTTGTTCCTGCCCTTGGGCAATTCCGAATGTCTCTTCATCAAGGACATGATCTGTTTGAAGTGAGGTTACTCCCTTCTTGCTTCCTGACTTGTGCACGCACTTAGGACAGACTTTGCTCCCGCTCAGATCTCTGACTAGGTTGTGAGAAATGTAAGGGAGTCCACGGGGTCAGCAGTCTACAGAAAGCAGTATGCTTGCTTCTAAGTGTGACTGCTGGATGCCGTCATCTTTGGATGCACAAAGCAATGGAAAATCCTGCTGGACAGAGGCACTCCTCGACCGGGTCCGGGCAGCCATCCGCCGCCACTGTGTGCCCACAGCCTAGCTCCAAGACGGAGGAGTGAACTCAACTCTGCCGTAAAAACAAGAACTGCCCATGGGCCCAGGGCATCAAAGAAAGCCAGTGAGAGGTCCAGGGCAATGCACACAGCACAGAAAACAAACAGTGGAGCTGAGAGTTAGCAGGCCAGAGTGCCAGCTCAGCTCTGCCTTTAATTGGCTGTATGACTTCTCGCGAGTTGCCCCCATCCTCGCGGTACCCAGCCATCCCTCAGCATACGTAGGTATCACCCACGAAGCATGCTTACACTGTGGGTTCCTGACCACCCCCCACCAAAGATTCTGTTTCACTGGGTCTGGGGAGAAGCCGAGAGATTTTGGTACAGGTGGTTATCTGGACCACCTTTGAGAGACACTGCCATAAGATCTGTGACAGCTTGAAGTTCAGAGTCTTCAGCCATTTTGCCATCCCATTCCAGGGTATTTCTCTCAAATCTACTTAAATTCTACTTAGTCAGGTTCAATTCTGAAACACATACAGTTCCACAGTCAAGGAAGAACTGCAATACTACACAAAAGTCAGCTATTGTTACTGATGAGCCCCAACCCCTTTATGTGGTCACCTTCATAGCTGGACAGTCAGGGCACAGACACACTTAGAGGCCTGGGACATAGAAGCAGAGATAAACGGCTTCGCAGCCAGACAAGGTTATGTTCGCTAGGATAAATCAAATTTGGCATACCTACAGATAAGGTAAGATGTTAGATTTTGGCATCTCTCAGCCAGCCATTTCAGGAAATCAGTCAGACTCACCCATTAAATAAGTAGGGACTTCTGTTAGGTTGTATATTTCCCTGCCTTTTTCTTTGGCTTACTACAGCATTTCTCCAAGTAGGGTCCCCAGACCACCTGCATTAGAATCATTCCAGAAGCTTGTTAAAAATGCAGGTCCTGGGCCCTAGCCCAGATCTAAGTTGGAATCTCTGCAAGTGGGTCCCCAGATAGGCATGCTTAGCCAGACTGTAGGGGACTTTCTGTGCACAGGCATGCTGTGCATGAGCATACATGCACGGCACACATGTACACACACACACACACACACACACACACACGAAGCCCTCATTTAAAGTATCCTAATAGTACTTCTCATCTTCAAAGCCCATGTCCTTCATTTTTAAAATTCTGAGGTTCACAGCTTTCTTTCCATTCCCTGGGTTTATGACACATATTTTATAGCTTGGGCTCTGTGACCCCTCGTCTCAGGGGAGCTTAAATGAAGAAGTAAGAAAAAGGATGGGGAAAGTGAAAAAGATGGAATTAGCTGGACAGGCAGACAGAAGAAACTCAGCCCCAGTCTCTGACCCCGGGAGTTAGAGGCCAGCCCTTCCGGTGACCTGTAGAGGGCAGCCCTCTCCACAGCTCTCTGTCGGGGAGAACTCGGAGGTTCCCCAGCCCCACTTGGAACTTGTTTCCAGAAAGTGCTGTTTTCTGTCTCCATTCCTCTTGGAGATGGGCAAGGAGATGTCAGGGACCAAAGCTACATAGATTTTGCAGACCAGGAGATAAACATTCTGTCCACATGCAGGGTTAAGTGGAATTTCTAGGACCGTGTTAAACAGGCAGGGAGAGTAGGGGTTGGGGGCAAGACAAGGCAGGTTTTTTTACATGAAGAGTTTCTTACCACTCTAGGTCATTTCAGGAAGAAAGAACAAGCTTTGGGGGCAAGTGGGAACAAAGAAGCATATAATTTATACAAGATGAAGTGAGTGTCATCAGAAAGCACTGTTTACTAATTATTTTATAACTGCACCGAGGAAGGCCAAATCACTGTAGCACCTACGAGACAAGTCGAGAGAGGCTGTTCTTCAGTATCTGGGGCCACAGTTTTGTGTGGTTCTGACACAGTCAAACTGCCTCTCTAGGCAAGGCGAATGTTTCTGATAGGACCAGACTGGACCTGGACAGTGTTACAAGCCTGAATCCTGGCAGGAGGCTCAACCATGATGAGGGTCCAGGGCAAGCCTGGGATTAGGAGCCATCAACCAGAGATTATTTATTACAAGTATATTTTCTGCCATGATTCACCCTGTTAATGATCTGTAACAAGGCAGTCAACGTGAGCGGCACTCCCGGAACGAGTGATTGCTCTGACCTTTCAGAGACTGGGGAAGCACAAACACGGAAGCAGGAAATGAAGTCAAAAGTTGAACACAGCTTGACAAATGGAAGCAGAAAGTTAAGGGCATGTACAAGTTCTGAATAGATGCCTCGATGGAGTACAGGAAGACTTTATAAAAGCTGAGGAATGCTAATACCTGAGCAAATAGGATCCAGATTGGTTATGGGTTCTGGTTGTAAAGCAAGTGAGAGGTACTGAAGGCCAGAAGCAAAGGTTCAAGTAAGAGACAGAATGTAAGTTGGTGATATTAGCTGGAATTTTTGAAAAATTTTGTTACACTTCTAAAGCACAACAGACTCTCAGTTAACCAGAACTCAGGCAACTGGTTACTTAAGAGTTTTGCCAGTTGCCTGAGAGTGCCAGGTACATTTATCCGGCATCTACCAATCCCCATGGGTGCCAGTTAACTGAGAGTCTACTGCAATATGCTTATTAAGAAAAAGGAGGATCACCTACCTAACACTCATCTATAGTACTTGATCAATAATGATGATAGCAGCTAATGTTTTCTGAAGGTTTGCTAGACACTCTGTTGGATTTTTGACATACTTAATCTTAACATTTAATCCTCACAGGAATCCTCTAGGGTAGGTACTATAATT
Source organism: Lyroderma lyra (assembly GCA_004026885.1). Taxonomy (NCBI): domain Eukaryota; kingdom Metazoa; phylum Chordata; class Mammalia; order Chiroptera; family Megadermatidae; genus Lyroderma; species Lyroderma lyra. Next base: position 103,645 of record PVJL010000406.1, on the reverse strand, counting down.
ATTCCCATTTTATAGATGAGGAAACTGAGGCTTAGTAAGATTAAGTGATCTGCTCAAGGTTGCACAGGTATTAAGCATTAAAGCCAGGACACATAACTGAGCAATGTGATTCTAGAGAGACTGCTCATCACCTCAAAGCTGTATCTACTTTATGGTTTAATGACTAGGGGCTGGAAACGACTAGCCTAAATATCTGAAGCACATAAACCCTCTGCGCTAGTCTTAGGGGTTCACTCTATTCCCCCCCCCTGCCCCCAAACACCATCCTTATCTCTCCCACAATGCCTTTACTCACCCTTCTCCCACTGCCACCTTGCTTTACCCACCAACCCTGAAAAAATATTCCCCTCTCTCCATCTACCCAAATGCTGTCTCCCTTAAAGATCAATTCATATTCCTACCTTAGATCCTATCTAAAGGTTTCCTGGACTTCTCCATCTCAAGATGAGCGCTCCTATCTCTGAACTTCTCTGTCACTTAGCAATCTTTTCTGGAATTCTTCTGATTCTTTCAAGTTGGATATTTTATTGATCCAACAAAAATTTAAGTACCTTAATAAGCCACCTCTTCCCCTGCAAACTAAGTATCATGTTTTGCACACAGTATATGCTCAATATTTGTTAGCAGACTGATTGTGAACTAACCATTTTCTGAAAAAAAAAAAAAAAAAAAAAAAAAAAGGTACATTCAGTAATGGCAGAGGGAATGGGCATGGAAGATGTTTCCTCTTGTGAGACACAGAATTTAGAAAACATGGATTTAGCTCCTTTCAAAATGAAGAAAAACATGTTTTTGTTTTGTTTTTGTTTTGTTTTGTTTTTTGATTGGGTGGGTAGTGGCAGATATCACCTTAGGAAACCCTGGCTACCATTCATCCTCTAAAGGTTATTCAAAAAATCCATTTATATATGAATCCTGCAAATAAAATCCCTCTTGAGTTCAGTTTTCCTCTGCTACCATCCCATTTTTCAGGCCCTAGCATGGCAGGACTCTGCCCCATTCTGTCCCTGTAGAGTCCATATGCCTGGCCGCCATGCTCCTTGACAGATCTTATGGGAACTAAGTGCATTTAAGCCACTAAAACCTAGGTTCAAACCTCAGGTCTGTCATTCACTGACGGTGTGACTTGGGCAAGCTACTGAACCCCTTTAATCCTTATTTCCTCATCTGGACCACACATAATATAAAGGTAAGTGTATCTATCCCATAGAATCTTGTGAAAATCAAATGAGACAATGTTAGGAGAGAAGTTAGCACAAAGCCATCTAATTAATGGCATCTATTATTGTTATTGTAAATCCCTTCTAGTGGGTCTTCCTCCTGTGATCTCTGCCAAAACATCCTCGATTTGCCAGGAATCTTGGCCTTAAAGACTTTGGGATCTCCTTAGCTCCCATAGATTGCCCTTTAAAGAAAGCCGTTTGAGATTGGATTTGAACCCCTCCTTCATCCTTTGCCCTAACCCTGCAGTCCCAGACTCAAAGAACCTATAGGTGATGAGCAGGTGGACCTAAGTGTGTGAATCAGGTGTGTGTAAAATGAATGACAACCAATATTCAGATCCCCAAAGCAACAGGAGCTGTGGGGAAGATGGTGGACTGCAGAGCTCACAGCTGCAGTCATTTTGGTCTGGGGAAGATGAAAATAAGCAAGGAATCTAGATTTTATGTGAAGCCTCCTCATGTTTGAATGGCAGGTAAAGATTTTCAAATGTTGTGAGGCAAAACAAAATGGTTCTGCAGGCCAGCTTTGTCCCTGGGCTGGCATTTGGTGGCCTTTGTTTTAAACACACCAAACTCTGTTGTGTTCCCTGATTGTTCTATATTTGCCATAATTTCAGGCCTTTGTTCTTGCTATCCCCTCTGCCTGGAGGGCCTGCTCCTGAGAAACTGAAATGTTACTTCCTCTGGGAAGTGTTCTCTGGCTCCATCAGGCAAGACGAATTGATTGTTCCTTTACAGACAAGACATGTGACAAACTTCTCTAACAGCCCTTATTACTGCATACAGAATTATGGGTACAATAACTTTTCTCCATTCCCACCTAAGGTAAGAGAATTGTGTTTATTCCTATCTGTAACATGTAGTACAGCGCTGAGTTTATAGTAGTATGTGCTCAATCAAATGTTTGTTTAAAAATAAATGATGAGAGGAAGAGAATAAATTGATTTTGTGAGTATTCCTCATGCTGCTATTCACAAATCCTGTTTCTCTGCAGGCACCTCTGACACTTACATTTCTCTCCCATTTCCAGACATCTTGAATCCCCCAAAGGGGCTCTGGGCATTTAAGGCATTGTAACAATTGATCCTGAAAGAACAAACATAGTACTGTTAGTGTGGATTCTGCTAGCACAGAAATAATCCCACTGGCATGATACTTCTTTTATAAGTCTTATTTTTATTCCCTTTTTTCAAGATGAAAAGTTTCTAATTTAAGATTCACCTTGATTTCCTGATCCAGCCCAGGAAGACAGTATCCTCTCTCAGGGTAAAGTCTGGTTGCCTTCAGTCTTCCCATCCCTCCAGAGGGTGTGTGTGTATTCTCACACAGGCCCCAGAGACTTACAAGGCCCCTATACAGTCAATGGATGTGTCATGCCCAGAATAATGACACAGACTCTGATCTTACCAAACAGTCCCAGCCTGCATTGCAGAAGACACTGTGAGGGCCTTGTTGATGTCATTGGTAAAGACAGCGGCTACGAGTCCAAAATCGGAGTTATTGGCTCTTTCGATAACTTCATCCATCGTCTTAAACCTCAGAATCTCCTGAACGGGGCCAAATATCTGCAACAAAATAGTTTGACCCAACATGATTGCTTTGCCATTTCTTCACCTGCTTTCCACATATCAAAGCAAGTGCTTTCTGTCTTCATTATTTAAATAAAGTTTAGCCACACGAAACTGTAAAATACCCCAAACACTCCCAGAATAAGATCACGCTGTCCTTAGAGCTTGTTTAACGCCGCCACCCCCTCCCTCTCAGGCATCACCCGATCCCAGTGCGTGTACAAAGCTGCCTCCCCACGAGTCCCGAGCACCACCCCGGGGCCAGGAACGTGCTGAAGCAGTGCTCCGGACTGCTGGAGCGTCTGCAATTGTCCCCTCTCCTGCATAACCGGGAGGAGGCCTGGAGGCTTTCTGCTTCCCAGTTAATGGCCTGGTGACCCAATGACTGGCTGCTACGATTGTTCTGTTGGCTAATAACAATCGTAATCACACAGCTTGTCACCTGGCCTCCAGCAAGCTCCCTTGCCTTTTTGTTTAACATTTTTTCTAGAAACTGAGATTTTCATAGTCATGTTTATTGCTACTGTACAATGTACATAACATATAAAAACCTTAAACTCTAATATCATCTACTAGAAATGCTCTGAAAACCATCCTAGGCAAGATGTGGCTTTCGTGAGAACGCTGCACCGGATACCTCCTCCTTGGCGATCCGCATGTCATCGGTGACGTCGGAAAACACGGTGGGCTCGATGAAGAAGCCCTTGCGGCCCAGCCCTTTGCCTCCGCATTCCAGCTTGGCGCCCTCGGCCACCCCGCTCTGGATGAGTTCCAGGATCTTGTTGTACTGTTTCTTATCAATCTACAGAAAAGATTACCTAATGACTCCAAGTCAAATCCTCTATGAAAATGGAAATAAGCATGGTCTCAAGAATTTCTCATGTGTGACTTTTTTCAAAGCTTCAGCACGCCAAGTCAACTCATACGGAATTGCTATTATTTCAACAGTTTTGACCTACGGAGAATGGCAATTTTGTGTGGTTTGACTTAATATAGAGAGAATTCCAATTAATAAGCTGCTGAGATGATACCCCCAATCAGAAGGATTAGCTGAAGATTTAGGCAGCGTTTCTAAGTGACCGAGACACTGGTGAATTGATTATTCACTGTATGGGGGAAAATTAACTTCTACAACCAAGTGAAGAGTTCAGCAAGTTGTACTGATACTAAAAGATAAAAACAATAAATGAACTAACATACAACTGCTTTACCTGACACTAAACATCAAATTCTATTCAGGTAAATGTTTAGTGGAACTATTTTACACCATTAGAGAAAAAGATGAAGTTTAATGAGTGAGCAAGGCTAGCTTTCTAGTCCATAAAATAAGGTTGGTCTTGCTTCCCAAAAGTTACAGAGTCATCACTCAATTATTATGATAAATAATGTAAAAACTACCTTTACTTGAGTTTGAAATGCTCAGCCAGAACATCAATCTTCTCTCTAATGGCCCCCAAACCTAGGACGTCTTGTTTTCTCATTAGGAAAACCCACATTCTAGTGATCCAGATGAGATCTGGTCCACATATTCTTGTAAAAGCTCTCAGGTTCTATCTATAGTTTAAAACCAGAATTGCATCTGGAAATATGCCCTGATGACTGTGGAGAAGAACCTGCAGGCGGCAGGGACTTTCAGTGCCCTCCCTGCCCCACCACAGTGCGTGAAGCATTCAGAGTAAGAGACAACCTGATGGCAGCAGGGAAAGTAGACAGCCTTCATTTCCTACACATTCACAACCCACAAATGATCTCCCCAAAGTAGGCCAGGTTGGTCGACAGAATCCTTTGCAGCTGGAAAAAGCATAAATGGCTCCTGGGAATGAGAGACGCCCAGCATCCTTGGCTGTGGCACCTGCAGAGATGTTTGACATCCAGGGGTTAGGCCTGGGGCTGGGTTCAAATGTCAAGATCTATTTTATCATGCTGAGGTCTTTCTTTAGAGTTGGGAGACTCCAACTCTCCCCCAAAGTTGAGGGTATCCTTAAGGAAACCCTAACCCCTTGATTTTTCAGGGACAAAATTTAAAAATGGAAAGGGGGTCATGATACATGAGCAATGCCTCACTGGCTACATTTCCAGCCATGAAGAAGAGGTAGAAGAGCAAGGAGACAGCAGAAAAGCAGGATAGTGCTTCGTTGGGTCCCACTGGTGCCCAGTTTACGTGCTTAAGTAAAGAAATAAAGGGAACGCTTATGATTTCTTTACCTGAGGTCCCTGCTCAGTGGTGGGGTCAAAGGGACTCCCCACTATGCGCCGCTTGGCCCGCTCCACACTCCTCCGCACAAACTCCTCGTAGATGGATTCCTCCACAAAGATGCGGGAGCCCGCCGTGCAGCACTGGCCTTGGTTGAAGAACACCCCCTGGTGTGCCTGCTCCACAGCATAGTCCACTGCAAGAGGACACAGCCACGTCCTCAGCACCGCTGCAGCTGCAGGGGGCCTGTATGCACGGCCTCCTCCCACCCCTCTCCAAAGCCCCAGGGACAGGGCAACCAGAAGTACCATGTTAAACAGGACAGAGAACAATGGTACTGTCCCATTTCAAATGGTACATACGGTCAGCCTACTGACACCGTGAGACTTGGTGGGCCAGACGTACCATTAGAAACAGGACAGTACCATTTTTCTGTCCCATTTAAAACAGTCGGTCTGGTCAGCACACCCAGGGGCAACCACAGAGCATAACAGTGAGCAGCACAGTGAAAAGCACTGGATCGAGAACACAACTTAGTTCTGGTTCTAACTACACCTGGAACTTGCTTTGTTAACTTGGACATCCTCACTTTGAATCCCTCTCATCTTCTGTAAAAAGAGCAATTGAACCGCCCCATCTGTAAGGGGAGCCTCAAACCCCAGTACTCAAAGGGGCTGTGCAGACAATGTCAATGGTACGAATCTGTCAGGCAGTAAAACAATGTGATGGCGACTCAGAAGGAAAGTCACTACATTTGACTGTTGTTAAGCATGAATATAATATAAGCCCATGGTGGCCAGATTGCCAATTCTGAGAAAAAAATAGAAATATTTTAATGTATAGTTTTTGTTTTTCTTAAGCGCTGTGTAATATCTAGACAGGTAAACATGCTTATACCCTGCATTTGGCCTGTGGACTGCCAATTTGCAACCCCTAACCTATAGCGTCTTGTGGCTGTTGTGTTTAATTAGTGTTTTGGTGAATTACACTGTAACAGCAATGGATCTTCTTTGAAGACATTTTATTTCCTCTACATTTACATGGAAGTGTATAATAGCATTTGATAACTGTTTTGCTTTCACCTCTTTCACTTCAAGATAGTATTAATAAATGCCATTTATAAGACTGAATCATTCAGCATCATGTCACTGAAATGCCTACTGCTCAAGAGGAATTTAGGTATAAGAATTCTGACCCCCTTGGCAACGAGTATAAAGCCGAAACTGAAGTCTGCCAACTCCAAGCTGGGCCAGAAATTCAGACAATCTGCTTTCAGTTCTCTCCAGTGGTGAAACTGGGGAAGCAGCTCTGCCTGGCAGGATGTGAAAAAGAAAAAGGATGATTTAAAGAGATGTTGGAATTTAATTCCCTGGAAAGTTTTTCAAAACAGAGAGACCACACCTGTGCAGAGTGAACTAGACAGCATCCTGCCTGGAGACATGGGGTTTCCTAGGTTACTGCTCCAAGCCTCCATGAAGTCCTACTGCCAGGGTGTAATAACCTCCAATTTAGGTCTATTCAAAGAGAACTGACCCCAGTGGGCTGTCATCCTGACTGAAAGTCATGGGAGCAACAAAGGGGGCTGGGATGACTAAAAGAGAAGGAGGTGTGGGTTTGGGAAAATGTTGGCAGAGCTAGTGAAGCAGAGTTTTTTTTAATGATCTACAAAGCCACAAGGCACACTTGAGAAGTTTCAGATTTCTTGAATCCAGCGAGAGAGATTATATTTCAGGTGTTCAGTGGCTTAGAGCATTGGTCTTTCCACTACATAGCACTGACCAAGCCTTCCCATCTTCTACCCTATTCTACAACATCAGAGTTAAAATGGCTTATCAGTGTCTAGAAAACCAACTCTATTCAGTTGCCAATTGATAAGTGCTCTTTCTCAATGTTGCACTATTTTCTCCTGAGAGGGAAGGGTCCAGATCTTTTCCTCTTGAATGCCCCTCAGCCGCACAAATCTTTATCTTAGTGTCCTGTCACAAGTGGAGCTACAAGAGGGCACTGAAGGGCAGTGTGCCAGCACATGTATGAGGCTTGGGGCTTACTTACAATCGGCATCTGCAAAAATAATATTGGGACTTTTCCCTCCAAGTTCCAGAGTTACTCGCTTCAAATTACTTCTTCCAGCTGCTTCTTGGATAAGCTTTCCAACCTGAAAGGAAGTAAATGGGGAGAGGTTCTATACACTGTGCCGTTGAGACAGGCAATGGTCAAAGCCAGCTCTGGGCAACAGTGGCATGTAGCAGAATAGGTCCTGCAAACCAAACCAACCCAGTGGATGAAACAGGAATACCTCTTGTGGTCAACTTATGTGGACAAGATATAAGTCATCACCTCAGTGAGTAGGAATGCTGTCAGCTCCTTCCGAGTCTGCCTCAGCTAGGAAGAGCTCTCTTGCCGGAGGGGATACCCTCCCCAGGGTGTCCCACATCCACTGAGTGATGGTGGCAGGGGTATAAAGGCCCTGCCCTCTCAGTCCACCACAGGCCAACGCAGAGAGATGATATATGCTCCATCAGGCCACATGGGGTTGGCTGAGGTCTTGAGGTCTACATTAAAATTTAATTTCTCCTATGTCCATTTTCCTTCAGCAGGGATCCCTAATAAAAATCTGCATGCCAAATTCCATCTCAGGGACTTCTTCCAGAGAACCTGACCAGTAACAGGGTGCTGTTCTACTGGAAGGCACAGGTCACTTTACAGAAAATGCCAAGTCACCATAGAGCCCATATGGGCAATTTGCCCTTGTTGAGATGAAAAATGCTACTTGTGTCTGGAACCTACCAAAAATTAAGTATTTTTAAAGCCTGGAGTAGAGAAATGCTGAATTCATGTTTGATTCCTCCAGCCCCTTGCTGAGATCCTCAAGTAGGACTATTAATTCCTCAAGCAGTGTACAGTCATGGGTAAGACAAAAGGCTCTGGAGCCTGGATCTCCTACTGATCCTATCACTCACCAACGGTTTGCCCTTGGGAAACTTACTTAGCTTCTCTGAGCATCAGCTCCCTCCTCTGTATATGAAGCTAAAAATAGAATCTACCTCAGAATTTACTTGAGGACTAAGGGATTTAACATATGTAGCCCCTAAAACATGGTCTAGCACACAGTAAATGCCCTAACCACGTGCGGGCGTGAGAAGCTAGGGCCTTCCTTTCCCCACCTCCAACGCAGAGAAAGGCGGGTGACTGTAAGGGGAGGCACTGCCAGACCTTCCACAGCAGGCCTGCTCCCGCAGCACCCAAACTGTCTACGCATATCAACCCTCTCAGGAAAACACCGAGGAAACTTTCTTTGACTCCCCCGGCACCTTAGTCTCCAATATTACTCATTAGCTGTATTAAATGCTTTGTGGTTTTATTATTACTCTACTTAATAGCAAACATTTTCTGAGAAAATAAAACTCTTCATTCTGAGGAAACCTAACTTTGAGGAAAAAAATTGCAGTATCTCTCAAAGAGGCAAAATTAGAGTCTCTTAGTTTGCAGAACAGTGTTGCCTACCAAGAAGTTAAGAAACACTAACATCTGGCCCTAAAGGTGAACGAGCAGATGCCCACCAGCCAGATTGCCCTTTCTGCCTCACTAACTCGTCTCTCTTCTCCCGAGGAAGGCAGGCTCATGAAGGCCCCTTCTCAGGCAAACATGCTCTCCCTCAAGAAGAAAAGACATGTACACAGAGGAAAAGAGAACCTGGCCCTCTGTTCTGGGAAGAGAGCATCAGTCAGGTGAGAATTATGACTGAAGCCTGAGACCCCAAGTGAGAGAGGGAAAACTCACACCTAAGGGCAGTTGGGAGTGGGGGAACAGCACCACAGGGCAACCCCAAGAAGGCTGTCATCTATGACTGCCTGTTCTGCTGAGCAATTCTAGTAAGTGTGGCTTTCTCTGCCCTGAGGAAACCATATTAATTCATGGAGACGTGTTTTAACGTCCAAGAAGATATACAGACAAGTGCTTTCTCAAAGAAGATCATCACTGGAAGTCATAAACGTTATTGTTCATTATATTAAGCTAACATTTATGTAGTTTGTCTGTGTCATGCATTTACATGCATTCACTCATTTAAGCCTCTCATTTTAAAGGTGAGCAAACTCAGGAGTTAGAAGTCAGTGGATGCAACCAGGTTATTCAGATGGTTCCTTGCAGAACCTGTTGGACTCTGGTGGCTGAATCCAGGGCCCAAGTGTGGCCTCACTCCCTCTCCCCTTCCTTCCTCCCTCCCAGCATCTTGCCCTTGCTCTCTTCCTTTCTATATTTAGTAAGCACCTAATGTGCTTAATCTCATCCTCCAACTCCAGATGGATTTGAAAGTGAGTAGTAATATCACCTTTTGTAGACACAAATGATGATCACAAAATAAGCTAAAAACTTATATTCTGCCTTCAGACTGGCATTTAAAAAACAAGCAGATGCAAGGAGAAATCATGGATTTTAAGCAATTGAATAAATGTTTGGTAAAGAGAGTACTGGCCCGGCTGGCATTACATTTCTGTCAGTCCTACTCCCTGACCTTCATCGAATCTCTCTATGGGTTGCTATTTTTTGCCACTAGGAGTGTTGACCAGTGATTGTTTTCATGGCTACAGTAACTATGCAAAAATCTTGCTTCATCTATGGAGCAAGAATAGCAAAGAATAATTTTTCCAATTTTTCCTGCTTCAGTGCTTTGCGAGCCTTTCTTTAGAAACAAAATTTGTGCTCAACACTCCAAGGCAAACCTCAGATGAATAAAGCCTTTCCCCTTCATCTTTGGAAGAAGGTCAAGTTGCAGACCAGCCTCAAGAAAGAACTGGATGTGTTAGGCCATAGAAGAACCACCTCCATCTGGAGTGGCCTTGGGACAGGATACTCTGAAACATCTCTTCATGCGACACATATTCTTGGTTTTCCTGCTATGTGCCAGCTGCAGTTCTGGGCACAACTCTTGCCAACGACAAAGTCACAGCAACAAAGACTCCCAGGTAAACCTACAGGTGCTCAGTAAGAGGAGTTCTGCAGTCCACTCAAGCGAAAATCTGGTTCTGATTTAATATTAGATCTGAACAGATGAAATTTTGATTCTGCAAGCTTTTAATTATAACCCAGAGTTAGACCACTCTGGGCATTACCTACAGAACTGGGCTAGATACAACCACCTTCATTAGACATGGGATCAGGCATTGTATGCCTTCCCATGACGCTCTCCGTTTCCAGGTCAGACTCTCTTTGGGAAATGTATTACTACTCATGAATTCTCCCTGCCAGTGGAGTGAAGTTAAGTGACCCCAAACGGGAGGCACTACTCATTATCATTACCATGAGGGCGGAAGAGGCGGTGGGAAGGAGAACAGATGCAACTCCAAAGCAGGGGATTCTTAATAGAAAAGAGTAATGTTTCAAAACAGAGAGTTCAAGTGAGCACTGGCTCCATGTCTGCTTACAAAATATGATAGATCCTGTGGAAGCCAACCTAAAATACTACTTGTACAAATACGATGCAAAGGATTCCCCAATAGAAATCCATGGGGTTAGAAATTCTAAAACAAACAAAATACAGACATTAAACGAAGACCTGGTATTCACCGGCCCATCTCAGATAAAAAAGTGGTGAGTAGGGTTCCTTGAGGATATGTGCTCCCCTGGTCACACTGAACCCCTTAACATAGGGTTTGAAGGTGGAAGTCGATGGTGAGATAAATGAAGCTGCAAGGATGCTCAGATCTTCTGGGTGATTAACAAGTCAATAGGGATGGGACTTCATAAAGCCACGCCCTATTCTGATGAAACAGGCAAGCTGTAAGATAAAACAGTCAAACATACAGTTTGAGAAACTGTGTCCTATATGTAAATATAGATTAATTAGGATAAAGGCACAGAGACCAAATTTGGAATTCATTATCTTTTTTTTTTCAAATCAGCAAAAATTTCACAGTATACTCTTAGTATACCTCCTGCCCTATCTTTGACAACCTGGCTCGTTATAAACATGCCTAGGTTTATAGATGACTATTGGGCTCATAGGAGTCAGAAGACCTTGGAACTACAAACTCTGGCTTGGTTCCCAACTCACCTTCAATTTGGGAAAGCCATTTCACCTCGTTGGGCCTCAGTTTCTTCATCTGATGAATGAAGGCACAAGCCAAGCAGTTAATCTGTCCCTTAGTAGCCCACTTTGTTGGAAGAGTTAAAAAAGACACACAGGGCTCTTGGAGCCCTGCTCAATCTGAGAGTCTGTCCGCAATTTCTCTGCATTCTTCTAGCCCTACGGAGCAGAAGTGACTTTTCATGGAAGCACCACTGCTACACTGCATGGTAGAAAAAATCTGGTCCTTTTTTAGTTTCTCCGATGACAGCTCGTTATAGAAGTGATAGTGTTCCTATCATGGGGTTTCTTAACTTTGCATGCCCTGCAGATCTCTCAGCATTATCTGTGTACCCCAAACAGGCGAGGGCCAGGAACTGGGGATTCCCACACACACAGTGGAACTGGGCTAATTCTCAGAAGGAATGTTGGCACAGATCAACTCTGACTCCCATCTTGGTTTTGAACAGTCTTCATGATTGATATCAAGAGTATCCCTGGACAAGCTATAATACAATGTACCAGAACCATGTTCATGGCAATGCAGAAGCACAGGAAATGCAACCTGGCACTTGGCATGGAAAATCATTTTATACAGGACAGAAAAGAACATGGACAGCTTTCTATGCCTCTTCAGATTTCCACCAGAAAGCAACAGGACAAGGCATCAAAACAGTACCCTTAAGTGGTAACAGAAAGTCCAAAACTTTACTTGTGAAATTTAGACTTTAAAAACCAATACAGTCACTAACCACATTTCCAGCCACTTTCTTCCTATTCCCGTCACCACATATCCATTACTCCAGCCACATGAAACCACGTGCCCTTCCCAGAATATGCCTCTGTGTCTTTGTATAAGCTATCTCATCTGCCTGAAACGCCTTTCCTCCCCTTGTTTACTTGATAAACTCATTATTTCAGACCTACCTCGCCACTTCTCTGAGAAGGTAGCTTTCTGGGCCCACCCTCCCCACAGAGTTTGGTGTTCCTGCTCCACTGGCTGATCCCATGTAATTCTCACACCATTTGTGTTTAATAGCTGTCTTCCCCACTAGACTGAATCTGTGAGCAGAGGGACTCTATTGTACACACACACACACACACACACACACACACATACACACACACGATTTTCAATATTTGATGAGTCAGTGGGCCAGACATGACAGCTGCTCCTAAGATCTCTGGAAATCAGAGAACACAAAGTCTTCTGGGAAACAAAGTGACAGATCAGAACACAGGTCACCTACATCCAAGGCTTAGCTAGAATGATCCTGAGCTTTCCTCTGCCTGCTTACCTTTGGCTTAAATTTCTACATCTTTAACAAAGGGTGTGGCTTCATGGTTCTAACACTGACAAGGGAGTGTTCTAGCACTTAAAAGCTTTTTCTATGTCTGGACTTGACCTCCAGAGAGTCTGATCTTCATCTGGAGTGGAGCACATAGGCATGGGTAGTTTTTAAAAGTTCCCAATAACATTTTAATATGCTGCTAGGGTTAAGAGCCACCAGATTATAGAATTTTTAAGGGCATTTCTCTTATACTGTCTCTAACCTTTCATTGTTTGTTCTATTGCCTAATCATTTAACATTATCATTTACAGAGCACCGTTCTGTGCTGATGGTTCTTACAAACATTATTTAATCTTCATGACAGTTTTTTGAGGCAAGAATCATTAACCCATTCTAGAGTTAAAACAACAACAACAACAAAAAACATGACTCAGAGAGGTAAGAGGTAGGCTGACCAGATGTCCCGTTTTAAATGGGGAAGTATCACTGTTTTCTGTCCCATTTAAAGCGTTACGGCTGGTCAGCTTATTAAGAAGTGACTTGCTGACAGTCACTCAGTGAGCAGCAGAACCAGGTACAGACTCAGATGCTCACACCAGGCCTGGGGCTCTTTTTGCTCCACTATAGCTTCTCTCTGTGGTTCCACCATGAGTAGAATTCTGATAACTAAACACTATTCACACTAACAGATATGCTAGATCAACTTTCCGGTACACTTATCCTTCTATTACATGATTCTTTCTATTTTAAATAAAGTCAAAGTTTTTACTTCTTTGATCTGCTTTGATAGGAAAAAGCCTGGCATGCTCAAGTCAGTGGTCCTACATGTTAGTCCCACTACCCCTGGGAACAGGGGTAGTGGACAGGTTGGGCATCTTAGGACCTGTCCACACTCAGCCTGAGCTCTGAGGAGAAACCCACTCTAATCAACGAGTCGCAGGCAGAGGCTACAGCCTACTTTTTCTTGTCCTTCTTCAGCACTCAGGTTTGAATTTAAGTATTAAAAAAGAAAGGAAAGAAAGCTAATAATTTAAAACCTGGACGTCCAAAGGGTTTGACACATCGAACTGTTATATTTGATTCAAAGGGTGGATGTTTACTAGTGGACTCATATAACCTTAAAAAGCGGCCTATTAGCTGTTTTTTTAAAAAATAGCTGAAACTCTAGCAAGCTGCTTCCTCCACCAACAAAGAAGAGGGAGGCTGCGCAGAAAGCTGACCTGGTTCGGACTCGGGCAGCAGAAGGGGTGTCCGTATCGTGCAACATGACATTCGCCTCACTGAGGAAATGAAAGGAGAACCCCGGCTGCGTACAACAGAATCAGTGATAATACAGCTGTTAGCTACAAACATTTGTTTGGCACGAATCAATCTGGACTCTCCTGTAGTTTGCTTTGATGGTCTCTCTGCTATCTTGTTGACTAATGATGAAATCATGGTTTGTTAATCTAACTGAATAAAGAAAACACGACACAAAGCAAAATGCAAACTGTTTTCCCGTACTTTTACTGGGGTTGTTTATTGACTCTGTGTTTATTAGAGCCCCTTCACATTCACTTATTAAATATTTACATGTATTGCCTATGTATTTAGCTGCACAAGTAGAAATTAATCCCACCTTTAATCTGAGTAACTTTGTTTGCTTTTCAAAGGCCTTTTGCTAAAGTAAATGGAAAGCAGCCACCTCAAATAAGCTTTCTGTTGATGACTGTTCCAGACATTTTGTGATGTACCAATAGGTCCCCTCTCCCTGGGGTAACAACAGCACCCATGTTCAAATCTATATCTAAGTGACATGTTCCCTCTGAGAGAATCTATGCAATTTCCCAAGTAGCCTACAAAATTTAAAAAGGATAGTGGGTAAAGAAGTAAAAGCCTATAAGCTGAAAAGGGATTTGGGGGTTATGGGATCATTTTATTTGCCTATGAAAATTCTCTATTTGCCACTATTAATATGGACAATTATAAATTGGCTTTCGTAACAAATGCTTCTCCCTCAGGTGCTCGCTTGTGTGTCAATGATATCATTCCAGAAAAGAAACTAGGAGATACTCTAGAGACAGAAATACCAAATGTAGACTCTGTTAGAAAAATTTAGTTGAAACTTGCTCTATGCACTACTATAAGCTATTTCACTATTGTGAGTTTTCCTCATAGCAAAACACTTCACAGGGCAACCTTCCATCTCATTGTCTTTGCCACTTCCCCCCCCTTCTCTGTTCCCCCATTGAATATGTGCATCTTTAAAGATGACATACTAGTTTTTACTGTTCTTCCAGGGAAGATAAAGAATTCCCCATGTGAAAGCTACAGTGAGATAACACTATACACCTATTACAATGGCTAAAATTAAACAGACTGACCATACCAAAGACAGGAGAGAGTGTGGGGAATTGGGAGTCATATGCATGGCTGATAGGTACGTAAGCCGGTATACACACTTTGGAAAATAACCGAGTGGTTTCTCAGCCTAGTATGATCCAGCCAGTCCATTCCCAGGTATTTACCAGAGAAGAGGACACACACACACACACACACACACACACACACACACACAGACCTGCACATTTTATTTGTAGTAGTCCCAAACTGAAAACAACCTAAATGTCCATCAACAGGTAAACAGATAAATAAATTATAATACATCCACAAATGGAATGCTACTCAGTAATAAAAAGAAATGAAGAAATAAAATATTGTTATATGTAACAACATGATCTTAAAATAATTGAATAAATAAAATAACTGAATAAATTTTACAATAATTAAAGCCTGAACGGGAAAGAGAACAAATGAAGAGGAAAAACAGAAATGAAGAAAAGCAAAAGGTGGTGAAAATAAAGACCAGATCATCAGAGGCCAACAAAAGAAATTGCGATGTTGGAACTAAAATGAGGCAACATTTGAGACTATAAATCTACGTAAGAATAAAGCTCCGCATTCACTATAGTAGTGGACCTGTTCTCATTTACATGCACAGAAGGTAGAACTCACTGGGTGGGTAAGGGAGGACAGTCATTTTCACAGAAGAAATGACATATGCAAAGTCACAGAATTGACAAGCGTGGCACATTTGGGGGTTTGCAAGCAGTCTGGCAAGGCAAGAGAGCAGGGGAAGGTGCCAGGGCCAGGTCACGAATCATTTTGTTACCTTAAGGAGCCATTAGACATAGAAGTCTGGAGCCCAAAAGAAGGGTTAATAATTATAAGTGAGCTATTTCAGGGGAATATTCTAAATGAAATGTTAGCGTTGACTCACGCATTTGATTATTTTCATATTGGTAAGTAAAAAATCAAATGGACCAATTAGGTTACTTAAGGTGAAAAATCTTCTGTACTGATGGTCTTCCAGGGAAGACAGACAGTCAGGGAGGAAAATGGTGGTTAATTTCTACGTTCAGAAACCAAAAGTTATGAGTGAAATAAACCTTGGACCTTCTTTTAGGAATAGTGCTTTTATGCAGATAAGGGCTAAACCAACAAAAATTCTATATAGGAAGAAAATCAGACTAGCTAAGCCAGGAGGTTAAAGTTATCTACAAATTCATCAGCTGAGCTCCTGGGTTCCATTGAATAATCTTTGCACATGATGGTTCTAGTGGTGTGCTGGTGTGGAGCCACGGCACTGCAGCTGTGACATATTTAATCTTGATTGCTTTTAGTGTGATTTGAAGACTCTTTGGAATTTCTTATTGAAAAAGTGATGATTTCCCCTAGTTTTTGTTAGAGAGGCAAAGTATAGTGTTGTGATGCAGCGTTCTTTCAAGCTTTCATTTTAACAAAGCGATAAGGAATATTTTATTTTCCTTCAAGAGACTTTTAATAAAGGACTGAAAGAAATTAACTCAAGCTGAACTACATTAAAGCTCTAAACTTCCTAAATTCATTTAAAATTCCATGAGGAGGTCTTTGTTGATCATTAGATTGGTTAGGCTGATTATTAACTGTTCAGTTCAATTATTACCTTTGCTTATGATAAGCTATGGGATAGCTTTGTAGATGAAAACTAACTTGGCCTGAATGTAGGTAACAGTATTATAAATCTAAGGATTAGAAAGATGATTTATGGGAAATAGGTACAGGAAAAACCTAATATTTTACCTAACTTCTGCACATTTTTCTGTCCCTTAAATATTAAATGTGTTCACTGTAACATTGAAATTACATGTTTAGCAATCATTGAACACCTGGTGTCCAGCATTAGCTCACTCCACCAAATGTCCAGGGCCCACTAGGTCATCAAGCACGTAACTCCTCACCATATCCCATCTGTCCTGATTTAGGTTTTTAGGGCTGGGGTTTTTGATTGTTTGTTTGTTTTGGTTTGTTTTGTTTTCATCTCTATAAGGCTTTTCCCTTCCAGGAGAGACTTTTAGGGACACACACTGAATTAGTATCACATCTACAGCTCTGGAGTTTTATTGCCTGTTCAAAGTAAACCTGTCTGAAATGACAAAAAATGAAAACTGCATTTGTTATTGAGAGCAACAGTGAAACCTAATCTCCCATTTTACATTCCAGCCAAATATGTATCAAGCTTTTTGAAAGTGCTGGTCCTTAATATGAGGCATGGGAAATGATTCCGAGAATTGAATGATACCAGTATTTGTTGATTATCTGCCAATATCAAGCAAGGGTCCCCCAACTGGGGTTCCTCCAAGGCCTTTTTGTACTTTGGTTCCCACACCTCTACAATTTCATTTTCTCCAAAGAGAAAAGGAAGATAGACCTACATTTTCCCAGCTATGAATATTAACAATTATGAATTAAGATGCAGAATTATCTTTCTCTTAAATATTATTTTTGCATGAAGTAGCTTTTCATTTAAATTTTAATATTTTGAACTAACAATATTGCTCCTTAAGCACAGATACATTTGAAAACCATGGTGAGCAAGAGAATTTTTAAGTAAAATGGTGCAGAATTCTTCTTCTTTTCCCCATGCTCCCAGAGACACCACACTGTATTAGCTACATGTTCACAGATTATCACCTGGATTAGATTGAATCGCACAAGTTCTCTAAGGTCTAGCATAGTACTTGACATTTAATAAGTGCTCAATAAATATTTGGGAATTGACTTAAGATAGCTTCAGTTTGAAACTTTAAGTCCTATATTAGTGTCAGATGGAAGCATAATGTATCAAATGAGATTTAAAGAGGCAAAAGATGCAATTTTAAAGTAAATTTTGAAAAAAAAAGGGGAGGGGGATTTGAGTTAGAACAGAGTCTATGACCTTTCAAAATGAAACACTTTTGACCATGGTTTGAACAAAACATGTTCAATGAGAGAGTATCCTTCCTAAATACCTACTTTGCTCTGTCACTCCTGATTTTTTTATTGGCTTCCTTCTCCTATGGGGTGGTGTAGAGCCCCTTCACTAGAGAGGCAGTGTAGCACTGATTTGGAGTACAGGCTCTGGGTATGATTCTCAGACCTACAACTTACTGACATGTGACCATGGGCAGGTGATTTAACAGTTCCCAATCACACTTGGCTTGGCTGCATAGATGTAGTGAGATGATATATGCAAAGCCCTTAGTAGGTACCTGGCACACACTAAGTGCTCAATGTTGGCTACGAATAATCACAATTTAAAGCCTTAAGTGTGTTTTAAAAATCTCCCATTTTAACAGCTTTATTAAGATGTAGTTCAAATACCATAAAAGCCACCTTTTGAAGTGCACAATTCAATGGTTTTTAGTATATTCACAGAGTTGTGCAGCTATCACAATGATTATGCTAATTCCAGAACATTCAATCACTCCAAAAATAAACTCCATACTCAATGTCCCCATTCTTCCCTTTTTCCAGTCCCAGGCAACCACTAATCTACTTTCTGTCTATAGATTTGCTTATTATGGACATTTCATATAAATAGGGTGATACAATATGTAGCCTTTTATGACTGCTTTCTTTCATTTAGCATAACATTTTCAAGATCCATGCATGTTGTAGCATGTATTAATACTTCATCCCTTTTTCATGGCTGAATAACATCCCATTGTATGGCTATAGATACACAAGTTTGGATAATTAATTTAGTGAACTCATCCTAGAAAAAGTGCTACATACCTCATTGCTGAATATCACTGTGGTCACCATTGAAGTACTCCCCTTGGGAAGCTATGCACTGACACCAGCACCTAGTCCACCCTTCAAAGCAGTTTTGGAATCCTTTTTCTGGAATGGCCATCAGAACTGACATCGTCCCATAAATCTAACAATTAAGTTACATTGGCAGCAGTGCTGCCAACATAAGTGCACCATGGCAAGTTAGCGATTTTGGGTGTGATGACAGCTCTGATGGCCATTCCAGAAAAAGAGTTCCAAAATTGCTTTGAAGGGTGGACCGGGCACTAAAGTCGGTGCATAGCTTCCCAAGGGGAATACTTTGAAGGTGACCATAGTGATATTCAACAATGCTGTACATAGCACTTTTTCTACAATGAGTTCACTAAATTAATTGACCAACCTCATAACACAATTTGTTTATCAACTATCACTTGATGGACATCTAGATTGTTTCTATTTTTCGCAATCAGGAATAACGTTTCTGTACAAGTTTCTGTGTGGTGTTAAGATTTTTGTGGAATGGATTTTTTTTGTGTGTGAATGGAGATGATTGTGTGTTTTGTCCTTCATTTTCTCGATATGAAGTATTACACTGACTGATTTTTTGGGGGTGTTAAACCGTCACTGCCTTCCTGGGGATAAATCCTACTTGGTGATAGTGTATAATCCTTTTCAGATGTCATTGGATTCTGTTTGCTAGTAATTTTTTTGTGTTTACAATTTGTAAAGGATATTGGTGTCTAATTTTCATGTGATGTCTTTGTCTGGAAGGTCTTCTATACTTTGACTTCAATTTTTTAACCAAGAATTCTTTTCAAAGCCTTGATTTGCAGAATCTTACTTTCAAGTTCATCTGCCTCCCAACCTTTCTCCCTAAACCCTTTCCAACCCCTTCTATTTCACTAGGACTCTCTATACTTTCTGGACTCTAGTTGTTTACTAGTACTGAGCCTTTCCCCTCACTCAGTTCATTCTATTTATCCATATTCTACAAGACTAGTATCAAACCCCTCTTTCTCTTTAAGTCTTGACAGACCATCCAACTTCCAGATCTCTCCCTTCTTGGGATGCTGATGTCATACTACAAACTAACAAACATTACTTACTGCTTATAATTTATAAAACTCATTTTGCATTTAATTCTCACAACCCAGAGAAATATTAAACCCTAAGTTTTTGGTGGCATTTTAAAGAAAGAAAGTGATCTATTTGATACATTACCTTTTCACTCTGAGATGAAGTATTTATTTCTGAAATTCAGTCTTTCCTCCTTGGTGTTGCTAACAAATAGTATTTATAATTCGTGTTGACTACACATCAGATACTACTTGAGGTAGTGAGGAGAATGCCTATCGGATAGACTCCAAAGACACTGCTATCCACCACCCCAATCTATATATATGACCAAAAACTGTCAGCTTTGAAACTAAAGCTTAAAAAAAACCAACACTAAACTACTAAGTAAGTCAGTTCACCCAAAAAGATAAAAGATTAGTTATCTCTTGGACTAAAGAACTTTTAAAATATTCTATACCAAATAAAGCAAGGACTTTTGGGACTCTAAATGTCTTTAGAGTTGTATTCATAAGACTTTAATTATATCAACTGAAGTAAATAAATTTGTAACCTCATTGTCTGTAATATTTCCAGTATTAGGTGATAGTCATAATGTTCAGCATTCTTTCAAAAAGAAACAGACATGAAAAAAATAAATATACATGTATTTGAAAAAATAATGGTCAAAGTTTTCCAAATTTGATGAAAACTATAAACTCATAGATCCAACTATAAACTTACAAATCCAAGAATTTTCAGTGAACTTCAATTAAAACAACAAAAAGAAACTATACAGAAAATATATAATCCAATTGTTGAAAGCCAGTAAAAAGAGACTATCTTAAAGGCAGCCAGAAGAAAAAACATTATGTACAGTAAAAACAAAGATAAGAATAACTGCTAACTTCTCATTAGAAACAGTCAAGTAAGAAAAAAAAGAAAACAGAATGGCATATTTAAAATGTTGGAAGTAGAAGAAAATAAAAACTGTCAAATTCGAATTCTATATTCATGAAAATCGTTATTAAAAAATGAAAATGAGGGAGTTCCCTGGTGGTGTAGTGGCTAAGGCTTTGGCGCTGTCAATGCTGCAGCCTGGGTTTGATTCTCAGCCAGGGAACTATCCAAATTAAAAAAAAAAAAAAATGAAAGTCACAATAGGTGGGGAAATTATTATACAACAAGTTGACAATGCACTGTGGAACCTATGCCTGAAACCTATGCAATTCTTGCTAACAGATGTCACTCCAAAAAGTCTATCAATAAAAAAAAAAATGAATTAAAAAATAAATAAATAAAAAGTAAAATACCTGGTGCTACCAAAAAAAAAAAAAATGAAAATGAGATAAGACATTTTCAGACAAGAGAGAATTCGTTACTAACAGACCTGCAGTATAAGAAATGCTAAAGATCTTTATACATAAAAAAAACAGTATCAGAAAAAAATGTCAAAAAAAGAGAGGGCCAGAAATTCCAAATATGTGAGTAAATGTAAACTAATGTTGTTTTCTCATTAAAAAAAAAAAATTCACAAAGGTGGTTGAACAAGAAGAGTAGTCATGTACTGTGGGGCATCTAACACCTGTAGTAGTAAATTATAGGACAACAGCAGCATAAAGGATAAGCTAAGAAAGGGAAGAATTCTGTTCTATAGCTACGTATGAAATGACATTATTTAATGATAAATTGTGATTAAGATACATATTGTAATTATTAAAGCAACCACTTTGAAAAGCGGTATAAGCTAATAATCCAAAATAAAAGGCAAAAGGGAGTACTCAATTCATCAGCAAAAAGGCAGGGAAAGGAGGACAAAAGGAACAAAATGCCAGGTGGGACAGGTAGAAAGCAAAAATCAAGATGGGAGACTTAAATGCAACCATATCAATAATTCATTAAATACTGAACAACCAAAAAATGGACACAGAAGAGTACCTATTATATTATTCCATCTATATAAAATTCTAAAATAGGCAAAATTAACAAAGAAGATCAGTGGTTGCCTGGAAGGAAGGGTGTTAGCCACAAAAAGACATGAGAAGTCTTTTTAGGGTTCTATATCTTGATTTGGGTAATGATTACATGAGTGTGCACATTTAATACTTAAGTGGAGGCATTAAATTCCACTTCAATAAAGTCTTTCTAAAAGTTAAAAAAAAAAAATCTTAAATGGCAAAACAAAGATTTGAACCCAAGCAGCCTGGAAACAAGTGTCCTATTGTTATCGGTTTGTTGTGCCGCTTCTAGTCTAGCCTGAAAGAACAGGCCATCCACTCAATTAAGTTTCCAATACATGATATTGTGAATTAACAAAAAGTGCTCAGTTTTTAGACTAAAATATTCTTGGAAGGAAAAGTTAAATACTTAGAAATTAATTTATCAAGAAATGCCTAATAACTATCTGATGATATGAGTCATGAACATAAAGGACAAATAAGAGATTATACCATGTTCCTAGATGAGAAGTCAGTCTTGTAGAGAAAGCAATTACCCCTCAATTAATATAGACAGGGCATGTAACACAAATCAAAATTCCAATGACAGTTTTTAGGAAGAAGGAAAGGTGCCATGAAAACCAATTTGAAATTTTATCTGAAAGAATGAGCAAGAATAGCCAAAGGTTTTGAAAAACTAATGGTATCTTGCCTACCATATTGCAACACATCTTTGAAAACCTAGTAATTAAAGCAATCTGGCATTAGTGAAAGAATAGACTAATAAAATTTTGAGTCCCAAAACAGAAACATGTATATATGGAAATTTATCATGTAATGTTAAATTTTATAATGTTAATGTTATATTCAAATGAGCTACAAAGGGATTGTTTAATAAATGGTGTGGAAGTAACTGAACAGTCACTTATAACAAAAATAAACTTAGACCTCACCTTTCATTATTCATGAAAATAAATTCCAACTAGATTAAACATTTAAACAAAACAAAATGCTAAAGGTACCGAAAGAAAATGTTAAGGATCATTTGTATAATCTTAGAAGGCATTCTTTAAAGATGACAGGAAGCCCAAAAGCCATTAAAAGACTAAAAGATGTGACTAACACAAATTTAAAACTGTCCATTATAACAACTCTATTTTTAAAAATTTAAAAGCAAAGACCCGGAAATATCTACAAATTCTATAAGAAACAGAAGATTAACAAACTTAATACATAAAGAGATCTTAAAAATGAAATAATCACTCTAATGTATTCTTGGTGATGAGCAAGTTAAATATAAATACCCTATTGTTTTGCAATTCCACTTCTAAAACATCCAACAAAATAACATATATATGTGTATGTACATATATAAATTTGTCTTGGATCTCCAAAGACTTATTTCAATAGTTTGTGTAATAGGGAAAAAAGTAAACAAAACAAAACAAAAAAACTGCTGTACATTAATGAGAATTAATTAAACTATGATACACTGATGCAAGAGTATTCTACTCAGCTATTTAAAAAAATAAAAGAGATTTATAGGAACTGACATTCACAGTGTAATGTCTTGTTTTATATGTTATGATCTCATTTTTATAAAAAAAAAATTATACAGTTGAAGCCTCTTAACTGACTCAACCAAGACCACTGGTTGGTTAATGAAAAAAAGGTTAAAGCAGGGAAAGATACTTTAAGTACCTCAATTTAGTTTAAAAAGTATGTACATTCCAGTATTTGGATATAAGACCAAGGACTTTTCTTTAATTATGAGCCCACCTGTCCTTTCTGATTAAACCATGCCCTTAAAATACTGTTTAAGATTTATAGTTTCACAAATCATAAATCTTTGTTTTTTTTTAAAAAAACAGAACATTTGCAAAGAAATTCAGGTGCACACTCAATCTAGATTTTCCCCCCAATATTTTACAACTGTCTTGCCCACTCTTAGTTGATTCCTGTTTCTCTTAGCATCTAGCCTTTTGCAAATCTTTTCAAAACATTAGACTTGGTTTAAGTAAGAACAATAATTGTCTTTTACATTTTGGTTTATAAATTTCATTAAAATTTCAAAATTACTTTAACAAGTACAACTAGAATAAAAGTTTTGGAAACAACCAAGATTAACTCTTGACAAACATAAAACTCAATAATCTATTTCTTAATAATCTATAAATTAACATTCAGGTGTATTAATCAATCTCATAAAATTTTTAAACATGAATTAGTTTAACCAAGTATCGTTGACGTATCAGCTGATATAACCAAGTCCCTAGACCTGTGATGCCCAATATGGTAGTCACTAGCACACACAGCGATATAGCCCTTGACAAGTTGCTAGTCTGAAGTGAGACATGCTGTAAATGTAAAATGCATACCATATTTTGAAGACTTTATATGAAAAGAGAATGCAAAATACTATGATGATGATTTTTATATTGACCATATGTTGAAATATTTTGAAAATACCAGATTAAATAAAATGTTACTAAAATTCTCTTTTTAAAAAATTTTAATGTGGCTAATAGCAAATTTTAAATTACAAATGTTGCTCTCCTTATATTTCTATTAGGTAGCACTGTTCTAGACCTGCAAACATCCTTTGTTCAATAATGATGTGAAGTTCTACTTGATAAAGTCAATCAGACTCTCTTTTTTATCATCTCTGTTACCTGAATCCAAGATATACTGGAGTAACATTTTATTAGAAATCTTTCTAAAAAGACTGTGACTTTTTATCAGGGATCAATAAACTATGGCCCATGAGCCAAATTTGGCCTGTTGCCTATTTTAGTATGACCCACAGCTAAGAACAGTTCTTGTGTTTTTAAATGGTTGTGGGGAAAATAAATCAAAAGAAAATTAATACTTTGTGCTGTGTAAAAATCACCTGAAATTCAAAGTTCAGTATCTGTAAACAAAGCTCTATGGGCCTGTAGCCATGCTCAGCTTATATATTACCCATAGCTAATTCATGCTACAAGGGGATAGTCGAGTCGCTGCAACAAAGACTGTATTGCCTGCAAAGTCTACACTATTTACTACCTGGCCTTTCATAGAAAAAGTTGGCTGAGCCCTGCTCTATATCATCCCTTACGACTCATGGGCATTAGTAGCCAATTGCATCTACAGGACCTAGTGAAATAATGAGAAGAGAAAGCTGTTTCCATTTTATTCCCTATTAGAGATTAGTTTAGATTTCCAGCTTCTGCTTCTTAACTTGCTTCTGCCATTATTGTTGTTGATTTGAGAATTGTTCAGAACCCAGCCACTGGGACAATCTCTTCTGGAATAGTTTTTTGCTTGTTTGTTTTTGCTTCTGATATGTATTCCTTTTATTTCAAAAGGTAATAGGGTTTTGTTTTGTTTTGTTTTTTATTTTTCTGGGATAGGTTTTACACAGATGGCACCACAAAAGTGCTCAGACATCTTTGGCATCAGATGGTGAACATGCACCTTTAACTTTGACATTCACCGGTGTTCCAGCTATGATACCAGTGCTGCCCTTTGAGGGCCTGGGTGCTTACTACCCTTTTGGTGTCCAGCCTCTAGGGAACTTTCTCAGTGTTCTTTTACACCCTCCACTCATTTGCAGGACTGTTCCTCAACCCACGGTTTCCCAGGTACCTACCTCAGTAGACCCTGTGAATGCAATCTTGTCTATGCCAATATGAGAAGCTATTGCTGCCCCAGCCGTTGGCCCATATCCTGGCAAAATATTGATGACTCCTGGTGGAAAGCCAGCCTAACAAAACAAAATTGGAGGAAACGTGGCTTGTGAGAGCCGAGGAAGCACGTTAAATCAGATATGCTCCAATAGGCCCCAAGTGTACAGGGAGCGGGGCCCCTCCTGAAGGCAGTTTCTCTTACCTCCTTGATGAGGGCTCCCATGTAGAGTGCGCTGAGTGGTGTTTGCTCGGCGGGTTTAATAACTACTGTATTGCCACAGCACAGAGCTGGAGCAATTTTCCAGGCAAACATCAGCAGGGGGAAGTTCCACTGAAAGGAAAAAAACTCAAGGTTGATAGATGGAAACATAGTCCTCCACAACTTTGTTTTCAAGCTGTGACTTCTCAGATTTCTCAGACTATTCCTCAACATAAATCTTGTCCCACCACAAAGTGTAGATGTTTAGATTTTTAAATTACTTCATTAAGAATAGAATAGGGCTGACCTTGACAATCCAAATTACTATATTCCAACTACCCACTAAAAGAAACTGCATGGTGAAAGGGGGAATTTTTGTTTTTTCTTTGTTTTGTTTTGGTTTTTCATTGTTATTTTATATGTTTTTAAAACTAGACTTTGGTTCCAGTAAGTTTTTGTATATGAAAACTTTTCTTACACTTGTGATTTTGACACCAGGAATTTCAGACTGGTTTGAAAGTTCTTCAGTGTGGAAGAAGTAGAAGAGAAAATTCTAGCTGTGAATTGTACTTAAGTCAATACATATTTCAAGGTAGCCTTTTCTTCACACACATGTATTCTAACAAAACACATTAACAAAAAATAAAGCACATCTTTTTATTTTTTGAGTATGCAAAAATTTTAGTTTGTCTCCTTTTGACTGAAAAATAAGCTAATGGAGACTAAAATATATATATTCAAGTATTGGGTTTAGGGCTGAAAATGGTTTAAACTGATTTTCAAAGGATAGTAAGTTTGTATTGTCATAAGCGCAGGCATGAGGCTCAGTACTATCAGGTGTTGTTGATAATTTCATTAAGAAAGAAAACAGAAATCCTGGTTCCCTGGCTTCAGCCTCTGACCACAATGTGTTTCTGCCTGAAGCATCTCAGCTGCCATCCTTGAAAGATTCTCACTGGCCCTGGCAAGCTTGCAAAAATATACAAGTGTCTTGCCTTCACCAAACACCCAATTTCTTTTCCCCTTAGTTGTTTATAAACTTGGGAGTCCACAGTGATGTTTTAATTCCATCTACAGTATATAAATCTTGGTTGCTGTAATTGAGCCGGAGCTGGCTGACAAGCAGCTCTCGTCCTGTCAGTGAAAGCTGCGGCTCTGAGAGTCTGGGAAGGGCAAGAAGAGCAGGTCTGAGTTCCTGCAATTAAGGTGACAGGCTTCACCCCTGCTCTGGTCCAAGCAGTGAGTCCCTGGGTGGTTTAGGAGCAGAACTTACACCAAACCTCTCCTTTCCTGTTTTCATTCTGTAATAAATTTCACAGTAACCTGGAGCTTGTAGACCATTAAAAAAATTAGTACCTCTCAAAAATCTTTGACCCCCCCGCAAAGTCAAAGATTATCTTGACTCATTCTCCTATATTTTGAAAAGGGAAAACTTCTTGTCTACAGTGTAAGAGTTTAGTTTGAGCCTCCTCAAAAATCCTTGCCAGAACGATTAGCTAGTTTTGTTGGAAGATCCGATGATGTTTTGTATAGTGCCAAGGCTGTGTATGAGAGACAGAAGAAAAAAAGACTATGTTTAATGTTCCAATCCAAACACTAAGCACTACATCTCTTTCCCTTTACAAGACACACAACAGCCCAGCGTGGTTTCAATTATGACCGTGACGTTAATTGTACTGCTGTGTCTTCTGCAGAGTCTTCTATCTAGATTCTTGTGAAAAGAAACAGTGGGAAAGAATGGGATTAAAAGACCATATAAAACAATACGCCTAAAAAGATGGTGAGTCACAGTTTTAAAAAATAAACAAGCAAATATAACAAATCATTAATTTTCCATAAGCCGAATGAACATCCATAACCAAGGGCAGGTTATTAATACACTGGACTTGGCTTTGCTTATTTTAATCATGAGAATTCCATGACTTGAGAACTCAACTCCTGGTAACGGAGCTAAAACTCTATTAACCTGTTCAAATAAGCATTTGCAGGGAGGCTGTTACAGATATGTCAACAACATGAGCTCAGTTTTTTGCCCCCAGTAATGGAAAACACACATCGCTAGGGTCCATGTTTTATGTATCTCTAAAAGAACCAGTTCAAATGAAAATAAATACGAGGCGTGTGGAGATACAC
Source organism: Lyroderma lyra (assembly GCA_004026885.1). Lineage (NCBI taxonomy): Eukaryota > Metazoa > Chordata > Mammalia > Chiroptera > Megadermatidae > Lyroderma > Lyroderma lyra. The sequence goes on along the minus strand of PVJL010000406.1, from coordinate 76,239 downwards.
TCACCGGGATGATCTGTCCACACACTCCTATGGGTTCGTGTCTTGTAAAGGTAAAATAGTCTCCATCTGAAAGAAATGAGCATGGTCATTACTGGAGAATTCAGGTTGGAAAATAAAATTGCAGATAGAGAACTTAGGTGGCAGCAAAAAACAGAAATACAGTTGACAAAACAACCTACTCAACGGTACAAAAGCGGGTAGAAGAGCTATCACTGGGTATCTCCAGATATGGCTCCCAGACACCCAACAGAGTACTGGCCTCAAAGGCAAAATGCAGGACAAGTTGATGACACTAGAAGCAGTCCTGGGGGAGGGAAGAGGCAGGGGGTGGGAGAGCTGAAAGCTGGAAAATGTTGAATACTAAATTTTATATTAAATATTAAAATGATACTTTTGTGTAGAACAGTTATTTGATTTAAAAACTGTGGTATCTCAAATTTTAAATAACTTTCTGAAGTATTACAAAAAATGAATTAAAATGCTATAGGGCAAATTTAAAATGCTAGGTATCTGGAAAAGGTGAGTAAAAGTAAGATGTATTCATAACTCAACCCAGGCGTCAAAATGCACTTCCCGGGCCCTGGGGTACCAGGCTTATGTGGGCCTATTTCAAGAAGGCCAAAGTCCACTTCAAAGACAATTCCCTCAAACTAGCTGCGGACATGAGTATGATTTAATAACCCTGTTTGCCTCATAGGAGGAAAAGGCGATTGAAATAATAACCCAGGAAATCCAAACCAAATTCCTCTTTAGGAAAATGTCATTATGCCTACCTGAATTATTTTAAATGGCTAATTGAAATAATCAAAGAATGGCTCATTTCTTAGCATATGGCTTTTCATTTCTGGTCTTGGGCAAAGCCTTTGTTTTTTCCCTCAATTGCCAACCCTTTGGTTACTTCACTGATACTTGTTTCCTCTCTCAAAAGCCATCCAGTGAAGACTCAGGAGGAACGTTATTATTATTCACAAGGATGAAGGTGGGGACAGGAGGAGTGTGTAGGTTGGGGGAAGAGAAATGATGTGATTGTTTATCATTGCCTCAACACATCTGAATCACTAATATTCATCATTCAGAATCGTTTTAATTAAATTCAAAATTATACATTTTAAAATAATTAGAAGTCTCTTTCTTTCTCTCCTGGACCTCTTTCCAGAATTAACAGTTATCTGTTGCTGATGTATCTTTTCAAAGGACATTTATTTTCACATACTAATTTATATAGCATCCTGTCCCCATCTCTCATTTTTTAAAATAGAAATGGCATCACATTATTCATAGTCTTCTATGTTTTGTTTTTTTCCCCACTTTTTTTTTTTCATATAAAGCTAACATATTTAACTGCTGAACATTACTGCACTGGCTCAATAAATAATAGTACTATTTGTAAACTATCTTGTAGAAGATAGATACTGTTTTCAGTTTAGGCTATTATAAAGAGTCCTGTAAACACTATCATTTTCCATATCATTGAGTATCTGTGGAATTTCAAGGTGTATGTGTATTTCAAATTTTGAGAAATACTGCCAAATTACCCTTCAGAAAAATTACATGATTCATAATTCCAACAATACTATGGTATATTTCGCTACCCTTAAACACTGAGGTTTTTCAAGCATTTTCATTTCAGTTAACCTGACAAGTGGAATACGGCAACATGTTTTGGTCTGTGTTTAATAAGCTGTAGGTTGAATATCTTTTCAATTGCTTTCTTCAGGTTTATATCCTCTGTCATTTTTCTTTTGGGTTATTCATCTTTTTAGTCATGTGAAGAACTCTATGGCTATTAAGGAAATTAGGCATTTGTTATGAGTATATTGTTTTTCCTTAATCTGCTGCTTGTCTCCTAATTTTATTTTATGTATATTTCTTTAAACGGAAGAATCTAGGAAGCAGGCAGTGTTCAGCAACTGTAGGAAGAAAGTTATTTTAGAATATATCTCCATTATAACAAAAAAATAGACAAAATGTGGAAACTGTCCATAGGATGACAATAAGAAGTCTGAGTGATATTTTAAAAATTAAATCAACTATCTTAGTTTTGTATGCAGACAACTCAAGAATTTTCATAGATATCATTCTTTACAATAGTACAATTTACTACCCTGTTTCAATTTATAAATCTCCAAAAAGGTACTATGTTGTTTTTTTTAATATTAATACACTTAATGTTTCACACTGTTTTTTTCAGAAGATAAAATGTGATGTCAGACTCTTCCAGGAAGGTTTTCCATGAAGAGCAATAACACTCGTTAACAGGCTAAAGAGTTTCATTTGCAAGGAAATCCTTCCCAACTAAACTCTACAATGTGGCTACGGTGGTGGATTCAGGTAGATAATCACAGACCATAAAAGCCGAGTGTAATGTCAAAATGGAGTACAAATGGGCTGAGGAAAAAATGGGAATATGAACTGAAGAACAACGCAAGTGTTTATTTCAGCAGCACATGTACGAAACTGGAATGGTTCAGATAAAACTCACAAGGCACTTGAACACAAACAGCATGGCACATAAAGCATTTCCCCCTTCTACATTCTAAGTTGTATTACTTACATAATTTTTTGTATTACTTACATGATTTTCCAATCTAGTTGTACTACTCATAGAATTTTGACAGTTACTGAAGAAATGAAAGAAAGAAAAGAGTGTAGGCAAAATCTTTAAAAAGTTGACCTCATAAGGAATTGAACTCGACTCCATAATTGTGTACCCAGAGAACTGAGTTGTGGGGAATAGAAGCTTTCCTGGATAAACTGCTCACAGATTGGACAATTAGCTAACAACTGGCAAAAAGAAAGGGCGTGAAGGATCCCTCAGTTCCTCTTAGCAGTTAATAAAGAAGTAAAGGGTATTTTGGTGTTTGTACTCTTCCCAACACAGCACTAAATGAAAGGGATAAAGAAAGGACCTTAGACCTGGAGTTTAGGCTGTAGCTCATCTGCTCAGTGGAAGATGATCCCTAGTCTGACCTGAGGTGCCTGGCAAACATAAGAGCTGTGCCTTCTATGTGTACCCTTGTCTAGGGTAAAGACACCTCAGAAGTCCTGCACAACTGCTGTGATCCCACATTTTGAATCTCACCAAGCTTCTAGACTAAAGTTACCTAAAGGCCAATTGTTCAAGGGCCATCTTCATAATTTTTGGTATATCCAAGTATCACTTACTCTATTAGTTAATAATTCTGTTAAATCAACTCATCTTTTAAAAACATGCAAATAGTTATTTGTTAGCCTCACTTTAAAGAAAATCTATAAAAAAACTGGTTTTGTGAGCTAGCTATATTTTCTTTTAATATTCTTCAAAACTAATAATTAAAATAAAAAATATTCACTACTCTATTGTATAGAATCATCCTGCATGCTACCAGGGCCATGTGGTATGCCATACAGTGCCTCTCAAATTTAAATGTATACACAAAGCGCCTAGAGATCTTGTTAAAATGCCGACTCTGAATCAGTAAGGCTGGGGTGGGACCTCAGAGTCTGCATTTCTACAAATTCCCACGTGTTGCCGGCACTCTGATTCGCAGACCACAGTTCAAGTAGTGAGGGTACAAGGAACCAAGAGGGTAAAGGGGAGTCCAGAGGTACTGTGATGAATCACAGTTGCTTTATAGTTTCTGACTCCATTTCTGTTTATTTTTTGCCTCTCTGATAACTCCACTAATTTGCCTGAAAGGACTTCCAAGTGTAGGAGAATCTGATCAATGTTTTTAATACTTGCAAAATAGCAAAATAACAACAAAAACCATATATTTCTATAGAACCTTATAAAATATTTTCACATTTTTTCTCATTTCACACTCAAGACAACTCTATGAAAAATACAGGGCAACTGTGACTATCCCAACTTTATAAATAGAGAAAATATGGCACAGAGAGGTTACGGCCAAATTGATATAACTGGTTAAGCTATGGCTCCTGGACTTGAATCTGGGTCATCCCTTCAAGTTCATTACCCTTAGAAACATAATAAGGACTCATTTATGAATAAGGTGTTGGATTTAGGTGGATATCACAACCACAGAATCAGTGTTATATTAAGAAGGAGTGCAAATGGGGAAAAGAATTATAACCCTTTGTGGAAGGCAAAGATGGTTCCTTGAGGGTTTGGTATATTCATGCAAAGAACTCACCTAAACTCCAGTATCTTAAGTTACAAAGGGATCACTGCAGAGCAACATGCCCTTAGCTCAGGGTGGTGCCTCTCTCCTCTTCACCTCAGCAGAGGAGACTCAAAGGAGCAATGGTGTTAACCTCTCTCTCTCTCTCTCTCTCCCCTATACCTAAGATGATGTATAATGAGTACTCCTCTCTGCCTAGAAGAAAATTTACAACCCTTTCCCCCCATTTTCTATATAATGCTCTCCAAATATGGCAAGATGACTTAAAAGCTTGTTTCCTTCATTTCTCTAGTTTTGTGTTACAAAAGCACATTGGCTTGATGTAGAAAAAAATCTACATCCAACACAGGGTTTTGGGCTATGATGAGCTTAGGTCTTCTCACCAAATATAAGGCATTACAGAGAGATCTCAGACTCAGCATGAAAATACTGCATTAGATGAAGATACCAGAAAAAATTTCTGAATACCACACTCTGAGCCAAGTGAGAGCATAACTACAATGGAGAAAACTGAAGAAGAGATGAGATACCAAAACAAATACTAAATCTCACATGTACAACTTTTTATCTCTCAGCCTCTTTTCCATTTCAGTCAAGAGAGTAAAATATACAGAATAACAGATATTGCTCTTACAAGGAGTTTATTTTACAGACATACCCAGAGACAACTTCTCTAATGTGTTTTTAACACCTGAGTGCTTCCACCTCATGAGGAATATAAAAATCTTACAATTAAATATTTCATTATGCTATAAATTTGGTTGAACTATGGATCAAATTTTACTGAGTATGTGTAGATGGAGCCATTTCTAGAATTAAACTAAGAAAAGTCTTTGTCCCTAGACATGAGTAGTAAAATAAGCCTCTGCTGTATTTGTGGAACACAGTTGAGCTACACTGTTCTATGTTCTTTGACAAGGATTCATCAAGAACTAGCTCTCAATTACAATACTGAAAATTTCAAAAAGTTCTGCTAATTTCATATACCTGTTCATACTAAAAATGAGTTAACAGCATTAAAATCTGTAATTCATTGAAAGGAAGGCCATCTTCCAATCTCTGATCTTTGTACAAAATTACCTTTCAAGGAGCTAGAAACCCTGGTGAAGACCCCAGTATTAAACAATTAGACCGGATACACTGAACTATTCCATTATGTCCCCTGCCAGATTAGTACTTATTATGACAATAAACAGACCTGACTGAACATCTTACAGCTATAATGATAAACTGAAAATGCCTGTACAGACACTGAGACTTTACACGAGCATACAGTGATGCGAACACTGTTCTTTCTAGGAGTCTGCCAGTAGCTTCTCTGAAGTTAGATGACATGTTCCTGAGTCTGTCAGGAAACTATCTTAGCTCTACTACCACTCCGTAATGTGGTCTGAAAAAAAAGTTACTTAACTTCTCCAGACCTCAATCTCATGGTCTGAAAAATGAGGAGACTGCCTCAGGGATCCTTGGGGTCTTTTTCAGCCTTACCCTCTCAAAGAGGTAACACATGAAACTGACTTCACGGCCTGTTGTCACCACCCATTCAGGTCCCACTAACTACCCTGGGTTCTCCTCAAGTGGGTGGAGCAAATATCTCCTCACTCTCAGTGATCAATAAGATCTCACCACGTGCATTCTCTGTTGATAACCCTGAACTAGATCTAGGTGTTGAAGGTAAACCTTAGGATCCCAGTCAAGGTCTGAACATTCTTAGCCTATCCTTTAACAGATAAAACTGAAAGGGATGGAAATGGATAAATAATTACATATGATGTGGGTAATTTTTAACTTATTCTATATTCTAATGTATCATGAAGCTATTTTTATGTCAGAATTCAGCTTACAGCACAGACTATATTTCCTCTGCCTTTATATCACAAAATCAATAAAATCAACACTTGTGATAGAGAAAAGTCATATGAAAATCAATTAACCTCCATTTCTCCCTCAATTAATTGAAAACAAGCTTTGACACCTCCTCCATCACAAGGAGTCTGTGGACATGGGAAGAGCAGAGGATTTTGACATAGGTTTAAAATAATCAAAATGGAGAAAATAACACTTTCCCTGACTAGGGCTGCTATGAGATTAGAGATAATATGATTGAGTACAAGAAAGTGTTCAATAAATCATAGCAATAGTTATTATTTATCATCATAATTAAGAGTTGCCAAAGGAGAAGGATCAAAGCATAGGATTTACAGTCGGAAACAATGGTTCCATTGAGTATCGTGGCAGGAAATAACAGACAGTGCTGTAAAGGGAACAACATGAGACCCTTGTGAATCAAACTGGTACTGCATGATTCTGTGATTACATCCAATAGTGGGCCTTGCATAAAATGCAATGGAGGGGAGTGGGAAAAGCTCTCACATCAGGAAAAACAACTGTCCAGAGGATGGCTCAAAAATGGTCATGCCATAACCCTTTTCTCTCTCCCCAAATATTCTAGAAGGAGGCTACCCCATAGCAGGACAGAAATAAAGCAGGTAGGGACTTACTCTCGCCAACTGATTCCCCACTATGTAATAAAAGTGCTCTTTCTAAAATGCAATTTTGATCAAGGCACTCATCTATTTAAGATAATTCAGTGACTCACCATTGCTATGGAATAAAACCTGTAGCATGGCCACGGCGCCACTGTCTTCTATATCTGGCTATACTCTCAGATCCACTGCCAGTGTGCTCTCCTCCTTTCACGTTTTGCACAGGCTATTGCTACCATCTGCAATGACCCTATCTCCACCTTCGCTCACCCACCCTTCCGGTATCATCTTGTACTTGTATGCACAGTGAAGTGTGAGAAGCATTGCTCTAAGCTCTCCGCACTATGGGCCAACCACCCTCTTTTCTGTTCACTCAATACTCCTCAGCCTCCCAAGTTCCCAGCATTATTTTCCATTCGTCCTAGATGCGCATGGAAAGCAGGCTGCTTTCTGGAGAACACAGGGAGAGTACCCGGCATGGTACTTACCAGCATCCAAGAACACTCAATAAACATGTATTTTCTTATATCTATTCACCACTCCCAGGGTCCACATAGTTCTTTCAGTCAGTCCCTTTCCTGTGAGGACATCGCTCCTTCCTTGGATCTAAAATGGATCCTCTAGGGAAGTGAGTCACCGGGCTCTAATGTCAAAATTTTGGCTCTACAACTTATTTGCTGAATGAATTAGGAAAACTGTTTAACTTCTCCAGGCCTCAGCTTCCTTCTCTGTCAATGAGGATGCTAATAATAGTGCCTTTCTCTGGGGGTGCTGTGAAAGCATTCAATGTGGTATTAGCTATCCCTAGTATTCACACTCAGATAGAGCCCTTTCCCCCAACTAACACAGTTAGCTGGACACATCCCCTCTCCATGAAAGGACTACAGTTCTGATAGGCCAAACCACATGACTTAAAAACAGTGTCAGGATAGTTGTTGTTGTTATAGACTGTGAAAATAATTCACGATTACTATAGGAAATATAGAAAAATAAATATATAATCCCTAATCCCACCACTAAGAGAAAAATAACTGTTAACATTTTAGAGTATTTCCTTCTAAACAAGTAGCTCCTACATTTCAGGAGGGCAAGAAGATTAAAAAGAAGTTTTAGTCTTCTTGGAATTTTTATGACTCCTCCATTCCCAGTGCCTCTCTACACCCCCAGAACCTAATCTAGCACAGTGCTTACTTAGCTCATGGCAGCTGACAATCATACCTGTTCCTTGGCTAATTGATGTAGTGATGTAAGTGGCTTGCTCCTGCATGTAGACATGGACTGTCTACTTACAGATACTAGGACATTGTCAGAGTGACATAATTTGTTTGATTCTTTGTTAGGTTCAAACTGCTGTAAGTGTCCTCATATCTGTATTCTATGTGACTGCTGTTTGTGTTTGGTAGTGAAAGTGTGTTTCTGGTGGAGCCTCGTGTTTCCCATTTCAACATACTCAAATTTCACATACCTACAGGAATGGTCATCCCGTGAATTTTGTCAGCCCAGCCTGCGTAATACCGAAGGGTTTTAATGACACCCTGCAAATCCACGTAAAATGCTTGTAGGAACGGTTTGCCACCATTTAGGGATTCCATGGTCTGAAGGAAAAGAAACAGAGAGATTCCAGTGACACACTAAATGCTTTCTGGAGCAGAAGAAAAAAGAAAGAAGAGAATACAAATAACTATGAACAGCAATGTATACCTGGTCAATTGTGATTTCCCAAACACAAAGGTTTTCAGTACTGCCAGTTTTAGTTTCCAGTAAAAACCACAATGAATATATATGTGTATGCATATTTTTGTGCCTGTGTGTTTCCAAGAACCACTATCCCAATACATAAACTTAACATTTCTTCAACTGATGATAGAGAAATGTTCTGCTTGTCAAGCCAGCTTGTTATATTAATGATCAGAGCTGCACGGGGATTTTTTGGAGTTTACACCAGTAATCTGAATCCATAAAGAGGAGCAAGGACATGGGCTTTTATGCAACTGATGAGAATATAAAATGTTCTCCACAGCTGCCAAGACCCCTGCTGAGAAATGGAACAGCCACGGTGCACGGCGAGTTTATTTATTACCACCAAATAAACAAGGTCTCCTCTAGGGAAGCTCGGACTTTAACAATTTGAGGGTTGGTGTTTTGTAAATATTTATGTTAATGACCATTATCTATTAAGAATGAAGTATCTGCTTCATTTAATAAAAATAAGTATATAAAGCAATTTTAGATTATAAAGTTATTATTTTAAGGACATGTTCCTAAAGTGGTTAAAATCATAACAAAACAAACTACAAATGAACACACTGAAATAAGAAAAGTATTTTGACTTGAGAAATATTAAAGGTGTTATGAGTTGAACAAATCAAATAAACAAAAACATGTTTGCAATCTCATGTCCTCCTTTACAAGGGCATTTTATAACACATACTGGTATGAAAAATGTTTGAGTGCTGAGAAAACTAAAATTGAAATAGTCCCCATTTAATGAAACAAAAATACTATTATCTACAGCACAATTTATCCACTTACTATGTGCATAATAGGAAACTCATTTTAAAATATGTTATATATCACTATATATCGACTCACCTTTATTAAAGGAAATCAAATTATTTCCCAGTATTTTTAGAACATTTGTATGTTGATGAGATGGGCATTACATTCTCCACAGAGCTAGCATAGAGCCAAGGTCCATAGAGCATAAAGTGAAGTAACGTCAATAACCAAAATCTGGGCCACCTAAATGGTCCCTAACGAGCTACTGACAACAGCCACATTTGCCTGCGAGTTGCCAGCCCTAGGTTTCTTTTCAATTGTGTTTACATGGATTCAGGATTAACTTCAGTTTTCTGATCGGGAGCACCCCTATATTCCAAAGGCTACCTCTCATTAAAATTCACCTTTCTCATGGCTTGGTAGTGTTTAAAATTAAAAAGTCACTTAGGTGTGACCACAGTGAGACATATGTCAAAAAAAAAAAAAAAGAATGGCATTTGAATTTTATAACATGAAAATATAACTGCAGAAATTAACTGTATCATAATACAGTTAATTATCTAGTACACACAGGTAACCTAATGTTGTACATATTTAATTCAATTAAACAGATGCTATAGATCATCAATATTCCTCCATTGACCATTTATGTGCCAAGAACCATGCTAGGATTACAAAATAAGTAAAATGCAATTTTCACTGTCAAAGAAATCATAATCCAGTGAATAGACAGGCATACAGACCAGCATTCTGAACCAAAGTGTTCCAAAGAATTCAGTTTTGCACAACGTTGACAGGTTAGCCAGAAAAATAGTGTTGAAGCTTAAAGAAGTTTGAGAAACATCAGTAGGGCTTTTCAAAATCCTTAACATACTCAGTGTCTTGTGAATCTCCAAGAAGGAGTCATTCACCATGAAACACCTTTTTCACAATATTGATAAACACCTCCTTGAAGTACCAGGTTAGAAAATGTTTTTATAGACAAATGTTACATATAGCCAGAATTCCAAACCATCTCCGTAAAGGACTCACTTTTGCTCCCATATTCTGAACAGTTCCCTGAGTGGGATGGTAGGAGAGGTGAGCATTAGTAAACGCGACACTGAAGAAGGGTACCAATGCCTCCCTCTCTCAAAGTAAGCCCAATAGTGACCTGTTATCTCAAGTAGAGGCTAGGATATAGTTTTCATATAGTATTCATGGTTTTAATGCCCTGACTGAACAAGGATTTAAATATTAATTGGTCAATTATGGGTCATCCATGTGGAGATCCCTGGTCTACAGCACAGGCATACACCAATGGTTCCAGTTTCCAAAACGTTTATATTTTCTAAGAAATTGACTTCTACTTTTAAAACAGAATCAACAAAAAAAACCAGTAGGAGATGGGCAGTTCCTCATGTAAGAAAAGGATTATTTTAGTGATAGAAAGTTGCTAAAAGTGACAGTGGAACAAAGTGATCAGAAGTGGTGAGAAGTGCTTGTCATGACCTCTGCTTCTGTAGGATTCTCTTTAGTTGAGAGGTTAACTCTAGGGAGGTAAAAGCTGTCTTATTTGATTCTCAAATGACCATTTGGTATTCCTTTTCTGCAAGTAGCATGGTCACCGCTTAACTGCTGTGTTTTGTTTGCTAAGGGCGGGATGAAGGCAGGAAGGTCCTTACCAGTCATGGGAAGCCATGAATTTATTCTTCAAAATTCGGTAAGAAGAGATGCTCAAGCTGGTCCTCCACTTTCCCTACGTTATCACAAAAGCCAAATGTCTCTCATTTTTCATGTGTATTACATTGTATTTTCAGAAAAACTGAGGAATCTAAGTTTCAGTGGAATGGTAAATTTAGGGTAAAGACTAGGAGTTCCCTGGTGGTGTAGTGGCTTAAGGCTTCTGCGCTGGCGCTGTCAGTGCCGCAGCCTGGGTTCGATTCCCCGCTAGGGAGCTACCCACATACAAAAAGACTAAGTGTTTTCTTAGGGTACTTACTGCAAGAACCGCCCTGTCTCTTTCCACCAAGTCTGCAAGCTTATCCAATAGACGTCCTCTTTCTGAAGCATCCATTCTTCTCCACACTGAGCCAAGAGAGAAAGCCAGGCGGGCTGCCTGCACTGCTTTGTCTATATCTGCCTGTTAGAAAGGAAGAGGCACAACTGAAGCGACAACACTGGAAATAAAGGAGGGACCATCTGCTTTCACAAAAAAGGATGATGTATGAACGTCAGTGGTTGTGTCGGGAAAGTGTAAGTTTTAGTGTTCTGTGGTTTGGAGGTAGTTATTTCATAAGGAATCTTTTTCTAAGAAAGACATACCTTGTCTGCTTCTTGAACTTCACACACCTGTTCTCCTGTGGCTGGATTATAGACCGGGAACACTCTCCCACTCTCAGAGTTCTGCCACTCATTGTTAATAAAAATCTAAAGGAGGAGACAACAGAATGGGATTGGTGAGACAGGTAATAGGAAGCCAATCAAGTGCAAAGTGATATGGAAATATCCTGATAATCACGCTTATTCTAGTTAATTGCTGGTATATAAAGTACAGAATCTGAAGAGTTGCAAGAGACCCTGTAAACAGTATGCAGTCCAGCCTCAGCCCCAATTCAGGAATTTCCTCTATGATATTTTTACCTCAATGTATCAAAATATTAAACATAAAAACACAACTAGTTAATGTCTAAGTCTGAATTAGAATCTGTCAACCAGTGAACTCTTCAAACAAGAATGACAAGGACAGAACCCTATGTACATACAAAACACAGACTGAGGATGAGAAAATATTCACTGATAGTCCAAGCTCTGGGCAATACCCATAAGGAGTAAATTATGGATTAAGATGACAATGGTCAAACCTTAGATCCTAGTTTCTCTCTCAGAGGCATAAGTGACTTCATTGAGAAACTGAAAGGGAGCTGAAAAAAGCATCTATTTAATTTATAGTCAGATCCTGAACTGAACAATGACCAAACTAATCAGTGGATTGAACAAGTTACATCCAGGTTAGATTTCTTTCTCTTTGCTGGATCAGCTACATGGCTTAGCAAAGGGAAAAGATCTATAACTTTCAAATTGGTCTATCTAGGCTTCCTTTTGTGTGTGTGTGTGTGTGTGTGTGTGTGTGTGTGTGTGTGTGGTTCCCTGGTTGGGAATCGAACCCAGGCCACAGCATTGACAGCGCCAGCACCGAAGCCTTAAGCCACTACACCACCAGGGACCTCCCTTAGGCTTTCTTAAGAGCCTTAGTTTCCTATATAAAAAAAAATGGTTTTTATAAAAAAGGCTAAGAAACTAATGGAAGAAATTATTCAAATCAATTTCTCAGAAGATTTCTAAGATATGAGTTAAAAGAAAAGAGAAAATGTAGGCAAAGAAATTTTTAAATTTTTATTGATATTAAAAGAGAAATCCAAACTAATATTTTTGAACTATACAGCTCAAAAAATACATAAACATATTTTTACTTTATAAAATTTATGGCATGACAGTGAAATTTTCTGAATTTTAACTCAGCCAACTTAGAACAAATATAATAAATTAATGTCATTTCCTGACGATTTAATAATCACAGATGAAGCTAAATGAGTACAGATCTACAGTTTTAAATATTAAGTTCTAAATTATCCCAAAGCTTTGTTTTTCCCCAGATTTGATAAAACAATGAGGCTGTGTTGATGTCTTCTTTTCCTGAAGTTTTTTAAGATAAAGGGAAAAAAAGACCTTTAATTTGTATTAATACAAATATATAGTAGGGAAGCACATGAATGACCTTGTAATTGTGTACTTCTGATAGTTTTTTTAATATGCCAGGGGTGCCAAGATAATGTGTACACATTTTAAGAAATGTTATCTATTTATTACTTTTCTAAATTGAATTGAATTATGGTAGTAATGTGTAGTACTACTTTTGCTCAAAAGATGGCATTAATCAAATGAATGCTAGTGTCTCCATGCGACAGGCAGGACAGTCCAAGAAAATGGCAGACACCCAGTTGTCATTCGAGGAGTCCCAGTCCATTTTGAAGTGGTATTGGACAAACTCAAGAACATTGTTTGAATTTCCCCTAATTTCTCCTGACTTAACACCCCTTGACTTCTACCTATGGGGGAACTTAAAGTATAGGGTGTACCATAGAAAACCGGCTACACTGGCGGTACTCTGGGAAGAAACTGAAACAGCATGCACAGCAATGCAAGTGGACGCTTTGGTCAACGTTGCTCAAGCAGTAGTTCGTCGTAATCAGAAGTGTCTGGATGCTGATGGTAACTACTTTGAGCCCCTCTTGTAATTGCAGAAGTCAAATGTTTACTTTTGACTCAACTTTTGTTATTGGTATATATTATTATAATTTTAATACAGTTTTTCCCTTTCTTAAAATGTGTATACATTTTTTGGCACCCTCAGTAGAATTTATAAACATGCTCATAGTGTATTCATTTATTCAGTAAGTACTTAGATACTTTTAGATCAGGAAAGTCAACGATGACTATGAGTTCCAGTCTTCCAGAGTATTACAGTCTCTAGCAGTTCATTAAATACTTATAACAACCCTAACAGCAAGATTTTATTATGTCTCCAAAAGATGAGACAATTGAGAGGTTGGGAAGTTAAGAGCTCTAAGAAGCAGGTTCTCACTGTGGTTGTTTCAAAGTCTCCTGCTCTTTCCACTATACCATGGCTTCTAGGATTTCTTAGCCCAAAGAAACACAACTAGTTCATGTCTAAGCCTATATCAGAGCTATAGTTCTTGGACTCTGCTTTAGTTTTCTTTTCACTCCATTTAACAGCTTTCCTAACGTTGACAGCCTATCATATCTGCATATTCCTCTGAAATACAATATGATTTCTAAGGACTCACTTCTAGAATGTTACCAGGTTTAAGGGAAAAAAGTTCTTGCCAACATCCCTTATCTTTTTTATTCACTATTTGACTGAAGCTTCTTAATCTTTGAAATATCGTCACGATCCAATTTTAGTTTTTAAGTTTCTTTGTTGATCATTTTTAAATATTTGTAAGGATTTACATTTTGTGACTTTTATTAAGTTTCTTAAAGGTCTTCCAAAAATCAAAGAGAAAAATTACTTATTTTTTAATAAGATAATACTCATGCTCTTACTATTATCATTTAGGTCCACTAATTACTTTATAAACCTAAGATACATTATGAGATCTTAGAGATCTTTTCCTATTATCTTAAAACATTTTGCTGTTTCATCATCCTAGAAATTATTTCATCATCACTCATCAATTATTTCTAACTATGTTTAAAAAGCTAACATAAGAAAACAAAAAAATTAAGTATCTGCCTAGAAATGAATAAACACATCACCACTATTTCATCATGCTTTGGTTTTCTTATTATATTGTCCAAAGTAATGAATCATTTTTAAAAAGGGTATTAGAGAAGTCTGGAGACACCATCTTTTTTTTTTTAACTTTCACTGACTACAATTAAGACTTCAGAATTTTTCATTTTCATCCATAATGGGAACCAGAAGAAAATTAACACAGACATTTCACAATTGTTAGGTGAGTCAGAAGACGAAGACAGAGAGACAGAAACACTAGATGAAGGTAAGCAAACTTTTGGACTGTAAGTCTTTAGTATATATACATTTTCTCAAATTACAGAATCAAAGAGTAAACAATATATTTATAAACACAAAAAGGAAATATGATATTTTAATCAGCTGGTCATTCACCAGGAAGAACTTAACCATTTATTATTTTGCAAGAAGAACCTGGACCATCTTGTTTTGCTAAATGGACATGCATCAATTCTTTTAGCTTTTATGGTATTTGTGGATAAAAACTAACTTTATATGATTCATAAATGAACAAATGCTGAAGGTAGGTGTCTATACAAAGGTGATCGGAAGGACAGATGTTACATAAAAATAAAAAAGTTCATTGGATTGATCAGCCTCATTTACATTTATAAAACTAAAATTAAAAATGTTTTTGTAATTATAGAACAAAAAGATGGTCATCCTCTTTTCTATGAAATTATGAGCCTTCACACATTTCAACAGCATTACATTTTGATAATGCACATGCCAGAAGAACCAGAAGTAATGATAAGTTATAATCTACTACAGCTGTGTTTAAAATCTGGAGTCAGTATTTATGACATGAATATTTCTCTTTTCTTACATGAAAGCTGACGAGCAGATAGTTGCACTCACAGGCTACTGCCCATTTCAGGTATGTATACCTCCAAAACCAGAAAAATACATAAGAAAATTTTGTTTGCTATGTTTAAATCTTGTTTGTTGTTTTCACTATCTCTTTATTTACTTCTTTAAAATTTTTATAAAATAACTTAAAAATTAAAGAGTATAAAGAATCCATTGGACCCAGATTGTAGATGTGACAACTGTTTCTCCTAACATGACAAAGGTTAAATATTTAATATTTTTACTGAATTACTATTTTGTAGACCTAGTCATATAATAAGAAAGTTAAAAAACTTGTACTGACAACTTCGTTGGTACACAAGATAGCAAATACCTCCACAATACTTGAGGGTTTTCAGCTTCTCTTGTCTGACCAGGGCTCCTTGGAGAAATAGTCTATTTCAGGGCTATAGCAGCGAAGCACAAAATGATCCTGGACTACCATGGTGCCAGGAATCAAGTACATGCTCAAAAACTGATGGGACATACTCAAAGGACACAGGAGCCAACATGAAAGGGCTCCCAAAGTCAATACTGGGAGCATTTAAGCAACAAAATAAATAATGATGCTAATGAAGAATTACTTGTAGAATGAAAAAGGCATCCAAGAGACCATAATGCTGTAAGTTTTGTGAATGAATAGATACATGGGGGATGAGGAAAAGCTCTTCTTCACAGTAGAATTCCAACTAATAGCAGTGAAGGAATGATGGAATTAGATCATCACCATTTGTCAAACACCACAGTAATAACTGCTTCAGGCAAAAATCAGCAACAGATGATAAAATTAGTGGGCAAAAGTATAATGAAAAATTGGATGTTTATGTAGTCTCAAAGTATCTTCCCTCAAGATACTTCTTAATTACAAAGGAAAAAGTAGTTTTACATTGGAGAAACTTGGCAGACAGCACCTTAATCAAGTGATCAAAGTTAACGTCACCAGTGATGGGACAAATTGATATCATGTGCTCCTTATATGATACACTGAGGACACAGATCATTTCTGTGGTATTCTTACAAAAGGCACAACCCAAATTTAATCATGAGAAAATTTCAGGCAAATCCAAATGAAAGCATATCCGACAAAATAAGTGGCCTACATTGTCTTTTACTTCTTGAAGTTCCAAGGTCATGAAAGACAAAGACAGACTAAAAAACTTCCAAAATAAAGGACACTAATGATACATAGACATAAATGAATCATGTAACCATGGATTGGCTGCTAGATCAGAAGAAAAATACATTACTGGGACAATTGGGGAGATATGAATAAGGTCTTTGGATTAGATGATAATGCATCAGTGTTAATTTCCTGGTTCATATAATTGCCCAGTGTTATAAAAGATGTAAATATTTGAGAAATCTGGATGAATGGTACACAAAAATTCTTGACACTATTTTTGACACTTTAAAAAGTAAATCTGAACTTACTTCAAAATGAAAAATTAAAAAATGTGAAGGATGAATTAGGGTGAATTAGCTCATAAACTTAACTTTCTTTCCATGGTTGTGCACTGACAAATTTTATGGGTTCCTGTTGATATTAAACGACATAATGAACGCAGTAGTCACGTAATTAATGTTAACTTGAATGGAATGTCTCCTGAGAGAGGACATGAATCATTGTCTAACACCTTTTCTGATAAGATTAGAGATACAATACCTCCTACACCAAAATTAAAAGTGAAACACACTAAAGAATGAAGAATATATTTGGACAGTAGATTTTTCTTTTATATACTGTATTTAATACATACAAAAGAATGCATATAACATAAATGTGAGTTAATATGCTTTACATTAAAACACATCTTGAACACAACATTCAAGCAACTGAAGCTACTTGTGTGTTTCTTCCTGATCCATGCTCCTGCTTCACCCACTCTGCCACTCGTGGTAACCACTATTCTGAGTATTTCACTTATTTAATCTTAGATATATTTTTTCTTTTTCTTTATAAAGAAAAAGTTATAAAATAATTATTAGGTGGTAGTCACATAAATGTTAACCGGAAGAGGGCATGAGTCATTGTCTAACACATATGTCTATTATAACAATCTTGTGAAATGCATTGTTCAGATCAACTTGATCTTTATTAATATTTTTTTTCTGCTTGTCCTACCGATGATTGAGAAAGCTGTGTTGAAGTCTCCCACTTTGGAAGATTTGTCAATATACCACTTAGCTCTATCACTTTTATCTTTATAAATTTTAAATTATTTTATTAGTGAATATAAGTTTGTAACTATTAGATTCTCTACTAAAACAACCATTTACCAATATGAAGTGACCTTTTTATTACTAATAAAGTAACAAATAGGTTTTGTCTCTCAAAACCTATGTTGTTTAATATTAGTAAAGTTACATAAGTTTTTCTTTAGTATTTTCCTGATACATCTTTTTTCATTCTTTAACTCTTAGTTGTGTCTTTATTATTTTGATATGTCTATCTAAAAGATATATGGCTAGATTTTATGTCATTCAATATGAAAAATTTTGTCTTTTAACTAGCAAGTTTAATACATTTGTATTTTGTGTTATATATTGTGTGATATTTGGACTGATGCTTTCTATTTGTCTTGCATTATTTTACTTTCAGATTTCTCCTTTTTTGCCTGTATTTTTAAGCTGATTAATGTTTGCCATTGTTCATTTTACAATTCAATTTCTGCCTTTTATTGGCTTGGAAGTTGTACACTATATTGGTATTCTTTTATTGGTTGACCATGATATTTTATCATGCAAATTTAACAATCAAAAGTCTAAAATTAGTATATAGCTTAACATTTCCCCCAAACGATGACAAGGGCCTTAGACCATTAAACCTAATTTCTCTTCTTCAGGAGTTTGTGATAAAATTATTTTATATAGAAAATGAGTTCTTATATTTAAGAAGATTTTTAATTTTATTCTAATGATTCTTTAGAATTTTATTTAGTGAAGATTTACTTGGCGGGTAATGTCAATTCTAAACATATATTTATTGCACATTCATTCTCAAAAGGTACCCTCAAAACAGCTATTACTTTCTCACTATACTTTGAGAATATTATTCCAATATTTTATATCTTGCAATGGTATTTATAAGAAGTCTGCTGTAAGTCTCTGATTACCATTTCCTTGTTGATGATTTGCCTTTTCTGTCTGGTTACTTTTCAGATCTTATCTTTGTCTTTTGTGTTCTTAAGTTTCACAATCTGTCTGAGTGTCAATTTCTTTTTTTATTTATCTTGATAGTTAAGCATTGTGCTTAAGGTGTCTATCAGTTTTTGACTCTTGTAAGTTCTGGAATATTCTTAATCATCATTGATTATCATTCTATTCTCTCCTCATGAAACTCTCAAGTGTTACAACTTTTCAGTCCATCCTCAATGTCTTTTAACCACTCATATTTTCCATCTATTTTATATATACTTTATGTAAAAGTAGCTTTATTGCTTTTGTAAATGTGGTATAAACAATTCAAACTATACAGGAAAGCACAAAGAAGAAAGTAAAAAATCACCTCAAATTTCATCATTCATAGATAACCAAAGTTTGCATACTCATGACCATCCTTCTAGACAGATCTCTAGGCCCACATACGTACATATGCGAGTAATTTTACCGAACAAGATCAACTCCATGTGAGCTTTACCATTTACTTTTAAAAAACATGAGACATTTTTAATGATTCATTTGTATACCAATGTGTGTGTTTATGTGTACGTATATAGGTATGCACGTATGCATGTGCAACGCTTGTTTATAGCTTAATTTTTTCAAACTGTCCTCTACTGAAGGACATTTAAGTTGTTTTCATCCATCTCCTTTTTTCTCTGGGCTACAACTAAATAATTTCTTCAGATCTATCATTCAATTCTCTTTACCCAGGTGTAAACTAATTTTAATGTTTATTTTTTTATTTCTACAAGTTCTGCTTTGCTCCCTTTCCAATCTGTCTGGTCCTTTTGTTTTGGTTTTAAAAATTAATACTTTAATTTTTAGAACAGTTTTAGGTTTACAGAAAACTGAGCAGATAGAATAGATAGGTCCCATATATCCCTACCCCACTCCCTTGACTTCATTTTTAATATTTTGCATATGTATGGTACATTTGTTACAACTCATGGATCAGTATTGACATACTATTAACTGAAGTCCATAGTTTACATTAGGATTCTGTGTTGTGCAGTTCTATGGGTTTTGAAAAATGCATAATGTTATGTATCCACCATTATAGTATAATATAAAATGGTTTCAGTGTCCTAAAATTTCTGTGCTCCAACTTTCCCACTAAACACCTGACACTTACCTTTTTACTTGTCTCCATCATTTTCCCTTTCCAAAATGTCATATAGTTGGAATCATACAGTAGGTAGTCCCTTCAGATTGGCTCCTTCGCTTAGCAATTTGTACTTAAGGTTCCTCCATGTTGTGTGTGTGGGGGTGTGTATGTGTGAGGGAGATTTGCTAGCTCATTTTTTTTAATGCTGAATAATATTCCATTGTATGGATATACTACAGTTTGTTTATTCACTCACTTTTTAAAGGACATCTTGGTTGCTTCCAGTTTGGAGAAATTAGGTATAAAGTTGCTATTAACAGTCATGTGCAAGTTTTTGTTGAGTATAAATTTTCACCTCATTTGGGTAAATATCTAGAAGAGTGATTGCTGAGTCACATAAGTAAGACTATTTTTAGCTAAGAAACTGCTAACCTGTCATCCAAGTGAGTGTACTACTTTGCATTCCCACAAGCAATGAATGGCAGTTCTTGTTACTTCACATCCTTATCAGAATTTGGTATTGTCAGTATTTTGGATTATAGCCATTAATAATAAGTGTATAAGTGGCATCTTATTGTTTTAGTTTGAAATTCCTAATGACATATGATGCTGAACATCTTTTTATATTCTTATTTGTTGCTTGTATATCTTCCCTACTGAGGTGTCTCAGATTTTCTGCCCTTTGTTTAACTGAGTTGTTTGTTTTCTTAGTGTTGAATTTTAAGAATTCTTTGTATATTTTGGATGCAAGTCCTTCCTCATCCATGTGTTTTGCAAATATTTTCTCCCAATTTGTGGCTTGTCTTTTCATTATGTCAGTGTCTTTCACAGTTCAGAAGTTTTTCATCTTAAGAAAGTCTAATATATCAATTTTTCCTTTCATGGGTCATGCTTTTGATGGTGTCTAAAAACTCATGGCCAAACTCAAGGTCATCTATACTTTCCCCTATGTTATCTTTTAGTTTTATAGTTTTGCATTTTACATTTACATTTTGAATTAATTTTTTTGTGAAAGGTGTAAAGTCTGTGTCTAGAATAATTTTTTTTGCATGTGGATATCTAGTTGTTCCAGTACCATTTGTCAAAAAGATTATCCTTTTTCCATTATTGCCTTTGCTCCTAGGTCAAAGATCACTTGACTATATTTGTGTGAATTTACTTTTGGGATCTCTATTCTATTCTTTTTGCCAATAACACAACGGTCCTGATTACTGTTGCTTCACAGTAATTTTGAAGTTGGAGGTACTGTCAGCCCTGCAACTTTGTTCTTCTCAATACTGTGCTGATTCTTCTGGATCTTTTGCCTTTCCATATAAATCTTAGATATCCACAAAACCACTTATAAGGATTTTGATTGGGATTGCATTGAATCTACAGATCAAGGTGGAAAGAAGTGGCATCTTAACAATATTGAGTTTTTCTATCTATTGACTGTCTCATAAGCTCTCCTTTGATTTATTTCATCAGAGTTTCATAGTTTTCCTCAAAAGATCATGTACATATTTTGTTAGATTTATACTTAAATATTTCTCCTTTGTGGTAATGTAAATGATACTGCATTATTTCAAATTCAAATTGTTCATTGCTGGTATATAGGAAAGCAAATGATTTTTGTATCTTAACCTTGTATCCTGCAACCTTACTATAATCACTTACTAATTCCTGGAGGTTTTGGCGGGTTTTGTTTGTTTGTTTTTGGTTTGGGGAAGGTTGGTCAATTCTTAGAGATTTTCTACATAGATAATTGTGTCATCCATCAACAAAGATAGTTTTATTTCTCCTTTCTCAGTCTGGATACCTTTTATTTCTTTTGCTTTTATTTTTTTATTTTTTATTTTTATTGTTTTTTGCTTTTTGGTATGTGGGTAGCTCCCTCGCTGGGAATCGAACCCAGGCCACAGAGCTGACAGCGCCAGTGCCAAAGCCTTAAGCCACTATACCACCAGGGAACTCCCTCTTTTGCTTTTCTTATTGCATTAGCTAGTACTTCCAGTACAATGTTGAATAGGAATGGCAGGAGGAAACACCTTGCCTTGTTCCCAGTCATAGAGGAAAAGCCATTAAGTATGATGTTAGCTATAGATTTTATGTAGATGTAGAGAAAGTTCACCTCTATTTCTAGTTTGTTGAGCTTTTATCATGAATGAGTAATGGATTTTGTCAAATGCTATTCCAGTATGTATAGATATTATATAACTTTTCTTCATTAGCCTGTTGATGTGACAGATTACAATTTTTGAATACTGCACCAGTCTTGTATAACTAGAAGGAATCCCACTTGGTTATGGTATATAATACTTTTTATACATTATTGGATGCTAATATTTTTTAATATTTGTGCATTTATGTTAATGAGATACACTGGTTTATAGTTTTCCTTTCCTGCAATATCTTTATCTGGTTTTGGTATTGGAATAATGATGGCAGTATAAAATGAGTTTCAAAGGGTTTCTTCTTGCTTACATTTCTGGAAGAGATTGTTGAGAATTGGTATATTTGGTACAAGTCACCACTGAAACCATTTGGACTTGGTGCTTCCTGTTTTGGGGAGGTAATTAATAATTGGTTCAATTTCTCAAATATATAAACCTATCCAGGCTTAGTCAATATGAGTCTTCAACCTGAGCTTCCACCAAGCACTATTAATAGTCTCTAGGTCAGCCTCCTGAGAAGGGCATCCTACACATCTTTTCAAGCCAGCCTCCAGGTGTAAATTAAATGGCTCCCTTGTGTCTAAACATCTTGAATCATGAAAAGAAGTCATGCAGTACCATTCATGGTCATTGAAAGGACAAATCCTAGATCAGGATAACTTCTTTTCGAGAAGACTGTGGATGGGCAGGTGACAAGTATCCTTTGGTTTTTGCATAAGGGTAACGCTGATCTCAAAAACAAAAAGTGAGTTAGTAAGTATTCTCTCCTTTTCAATTTTTTGGACTAATGTGTGTAGAAGTGGCCTTTTTTTCTTAAGTATTTTTTAGAATTCACAAGTAAAGACACCTGGGCCTGAAATTATGTTTGTGAGAAGGTATTTTTAGCTACAAATTCAATGTCTTTAATAAATCTTAAGCTAGTCAAGTTAGCTTTCTTCTTGAGTTAAGTTTTGATAGAATGTGTCAAGAAATTGGCTGGTTAGTTATTAAATGTGGGGGCATTGAGTTGTTCATAATATCTCTCTATTATCCTTTTAATGTTTATATTACAGAAGCAGTAGTGACACCCCCTCTTTAAATTCTGATATTATAATTTGTGTCTTCTCTCATTTTCTCTTCATTAGCCAGGCTAAATGTTTATCAATTTTATGGACCTTTTCAAAGAACCAGACCAAAGTGTCATTGATTTTCTCCATTGTTTTCCCATTCTGAATTTCATTGATTTCTGCTACAATTTTTTTTATGATTTTTTTCTTCTGCTTCCTTTGGGTTTATCTTGCTCTTCTTTTTTTTTTTTTTTGTTTCCTAAAGTAGAGCTTAAACCATTTCTCATTTTCTAATATGTATATATATAATCACTACTATAAGTTGCTCTCTAAATACCGCTTTCATTGCATCCCCAAAATTTTGGTAAGTTGGATTTTCATTTGGTGAAATATTTTTAATTCCTCTTGAGACTTATTTTTTAATCCATGTGTCAGTTAAAAATGTGTTGTTAATCTCCAACTATTTTGGGATTTCCTAGCTATCTTTCTAGCTTTTAATTTCTAGTTCAATTCTGTTATCAACTAAGAGTACATTTTTTGTTTAATTTCTACTCTTTTAAATTTGTTACAGTGTTTTCTGTAGCCCAGAATGTGGTCTATCCTGAGAATGCTCCATGTGATCTTGAGAAAAATGTGTATTCTGCTGCTGGTGGATGGAAGTTTACTTTACCCCTTGTAGAAGTGGTATTGGTATTTGCTTCTAGGAAAAAAAACCCAGCTTTTGCATTTTCCTTCAGCTCCCTGATTAATTTTCAGGTCACTATTCTATTAATTAATCAATACATTAAGACTAATATATGTAATTATAGATGTTTTCACTATTTCTATTTAATACTGTAATAACATTTGATATTATACCACATACTAAAGCAAGAAAAAAAGGCCAAAAGGTTGAAAATAAAAACAGTAATACTGTCTTTATTTTCAGACAATATGATTATCTGTGTAGAAATTCATAAGAAATATTTTTTTAATTACCTGAAGTATAAATTTAGCAAAGCCCCAGGATACAAGATTAATATACTATTAACAAATCATTGGAAAATGAAATTTAAGTACATATGTTTATATATACACAACATTAGTTCACCCACAATCTAGTTGCATACAACATAAAGATCCTTTAGAGCAGGGGTGTCCAACCTTTTGGCTTCCCTGGAGCATAATTTTCACAATATTTTTAAAAACTTCTCAGATTTGTATCGGGCCACATTCAAAACCATCCTCAGCTGCAAGCAGTCCACAGGTTGCAGGCTGGATAAGCTTGCTCTGTGACCTAAGGAAGCCAAAGGTTGGATACCCCTCTTTAGAATATATAGTTTACTTTAACACCAGATGTGAAAATCCTGGGCAGTAACTTTTGGCAGCAACTATTAACCTTTTAAATTACATGAATTTAAAAATAATAATCTGACTAAAGAATATAAAGAGACGTAATGGCTCTTATTTACCATGCCGACCATTTCATAAAATTCAGGGACCTGCAAAACTCTCTCCTGCATCCTCTGTGAAATACGATGATAGAACAAAAGTAGTGTGAGTTGGAACTAAAAAGAATAGCAGAGCAGAAATCTGATTTCACAGAAAAAAGAACTGCAAAATGTTTATTAAAAGCCTATTCTAAACACAGAGTTGTTTGTAGGTACTACTTAAAATTCACAGAAGACATGTACTCTGCTGTTCTGAAGCTTAAAATCAAGTTTCAAAGACAGGATTACTTTCAGGAAAAGTTAAATAATGTAAGACAGTTTATGATTTAGTGCCAAGATGAATGGTAGAGATAAGCATTGCAGGAGTTCTCTGCAGAGAAGGGAGATACCAGTGTGGGCTGACATGTTAGAAGAACCCTGAGGGAAACAAGAAATGAGGGAGTATAGGGAACGGATAAGGTAGAAGAAAGAAACTCTATCCCTAATAAAACGATTCAGCTGGCCTGATCAGCGCCTCTTCCTTAATTTTAGCCCTTCTCTCAAGATATCTGATAGCTGGTTCAAGGACTACAATAGTGAAGGAAGGAACTGAAGTTTAACTTCTCTCCTTCTGTCCTTAAAGTCCCCGCAGCCTCAGTGGTGGAGCAGCCCTGTAATCCCTCTCAGCACTGGCCTCTACCACAGCACCTACCTCAGAGTAAGCAGGGCCAGAGATCACGAAAATCCAAAGAGTCAGAGCATACAGACCGAAACTCATAGAGCTTAGCAAACAGAGTCACAGAAAGGAAGACACAAGAAAAGAGAAGAAAATATTTAAATACATTATAAATTAACCACATTTAGAGAAGCAATTAAAGTGAGTGAAAAATACTATGGAGGAAACAACAGGAAGGAGAGATTTTTAAAAGATCAATGAATATCAAAAAACAGTGTTAGAAAACAAATCATTCACATTTTTAAAATAGAGTTCTGTTAAAATAGAAGAGATTGAGAAAAATAAGTCTTACAGATTTCATATTGAGAAGAGGACCAAGGATGAAGGGAGGTGGGGGTAGTGGGTAAGGGTGAGGGTATGACAACAGGGACAACAGAAAGAGATGGAACTCATTTCCCATGAAAGTTCAGGGATTCAATATTTTGAATACATTCAGTGCTGAATAACTAGCTTTCTTTTCTTTTCTTTTTTTCACCATGAAGATACTCTTATAAAACGTATTAAAGCAAGACTAGCTAGAAAACACATACAGTCTGTGTTTTGAGAACATACAGTCTGTGGTATGAGAACAATTTGATAGCCATAGACTTATGTCATCAGAATCCTATCTGTAGACTTGCATAATGCTCTTCGTTTTGGTCATTTTTTTGCATTTTGCTTGTATCCCACACAATGGAGCAGGAATTATACTGTGGAGGAAGTATAGTATTCCTTGGCTAGCATAATCCTGATATTCATAAGTATGTGTACCTGGGCCAAAAGATTCTCAGAAGCCATTCAAAGAAATGCAGAAATAAAGACAAGGAATCCCTGGCAATTGGTAGGGACTTTTTGTTTTACACAGTCTAGTCTAAACACAGCTGAGCTCATGAGGATATGTCTCTTAAGATACGGGTTTCCATGATCTCTTCCTATTAACATCCTCCTTCCCTTCCATTCTTACCTCCTTCAACAGTTTTCACTGAGTGCCTACTCTCTTCTGGGCACTCTGTTTGCTAGTGTCCCCTTAAATTTCTGTATGTTCTTTCTTTTCCAGGTTGAGCAAATTATGTCTTTCAGGTTAAATATATCTGCCTATCTCCAGTATATGATCCCAGGAGTATAAAAGGGCTAAAGGGGTTCCTGTGCCAGTCATCCCAAAAGACAAAGGCCACCGCTTCCATGGATAGTATCAAAACACACCCAAATAAATATGTAAGAGAAAATAAATGACTCCCATGACTGACTCACTTGTAGAAAACAGACTTGGCTAAAACAAACTCAATTATGTGCAATCAGGGTACCTACCTTTTTACTGTCCCATGATTCCCATATCTGAGAATGCTGTTGACATCTGTTTTAGGAAAAAATAGTAGAAACAGACAGCTGGTCTGAGCAGCCCTGACTGAATCACATTGAATTACAGCCTTTGTAACTCTGTTGAAGCAACATGACATTAAAGCCAAGTACACACCAATGTCAGTTGTGACATATTCCCACTTTGGAAGACGCTATACTTGCCATCAGTGTTGTGGCAGAAGGCAATGGGAATTGCTACTGGTAATGGTTAATGTTCATTTCTTCCTGTTCCACTTTCTATAAACAAGGTAATGCCTATACAAGCTCATTACTGTAAACTGAGTACATTTAAATTGGCAGTAAAACCGGAGTATTTACTCTAGTGCACATATAAAGTGCCTCATCCAATGTTTTGGAAATGTTTCAAGTTTTGAAACCAAGCAGCTGGCAGCTTTACAAGCCAAACCTTACACTTAAATCACTCACTCTGGAAAGTTTTTTGGTGTCCCGTGTCAGGTAGTACCATTCAGCAGACATTCATTCCCCCACCCCTTGGATTCTTTTGCAATAAATTTGCATTCACAGGGCTCTTATAAGTCTTCCAGTACCACAGACTCCAATGACTGTTGATTAAATGTATATATCCTGTGCATTTAATCTGACTTTCATTATGGCCACTTCGTAAAAACGCCACAGATGGGACAAGCGATGACACATAGCAAGAACCTGGAATCCCTGCAAAGCCTCAGATTAGGTTTTTTTTCTCCTTCTTTATTAATAGTGACCATTTTGTGGCCTAGCTCTAAATCAGCAAAAGTATTTGACAGCAAATGTTCCTATCTATGGATTATATATAACCCGTCCTAAACACCAGATGAAAAAGGGATAACCCCGGGAAAGGAAGGGCTTGCTTCATGTAAATCATGTTACAAATTGGACAACACCCAGAGAGTTCATTGTTCAACCTCAATTGTGAAGGTCATTCCCATTTACTATTCCCCTAGAATCGATGTTAATTAAGGCAGACTGAGACCATAAATCAGCCTGGGAGTTTTACAATGTAATTCAGCATTAAGCATATATATTTATATTAAAAGTAACTGATTAACCACTAGAGTTTTTCCAGAAGTTGCTGAGGCCCTTTCTTTATAATGAAGACATGTCACTTTTCATTTTTGTGAAGAGAGGAAATGAAAGAAATATTATCTTCTAAAAAGGTGTATTAAAGCTAGGAAGTGACTCACAACACTGATTATTGGGAGAAAAGAAAGAACTGAAAGGAGAGAAGGAAAAAAAAAGAGGAGGAGGAGAGTTACATGTGAAAGTGGGGGCAGCTGGCATCTTTGTTCTGTCTCCCTTGAGGTTATTAATTCTTCCTGTACCCACAATCACTTCCTTTGCACCTACTATCTGTCAGGAAGTATGCTATGCACTGAGGGATACGGAAATAAGTAAGAATCAGCCTCCGCCCTTGCAGTAAGTGTTTAGCACTGTAGTGGGAAAGACCACCACAGTAACAACTCCAATAATATGATGTGGTCACAATGCTCAAACATATTTATTGAATACCTACTATGAATATGCTCCAAAGATAACATATTTTATATTCTAATTTTATAAAACAATAGACAGGTGGGTAATCTGTGTGCTTGAGAGAAATCCTATCAGAGAACCAAACCTGCCACACAGGAAGAGGAGATAAAGTGCTTGTGTTCTAGTCTTTGCTTCCCACTAACTGTTCTGCAAGTCTCCCAGCCTCCCCAGACCTCAGTTTCCTGTCTGTGAGAGAATCAGACTTGGTTAACCCAAGGCAAGCTAACCTATGGCACTTGTGATACAAATCTTTGGTCCAGCCCCTTGACCGACACTGATAACTGATCACAACACTTCCCAAGTGAACTTCTGAAGACCTTCAACATGGCACTTTAGAAAGCTACTACCAATTGAATGGAAGATATCATTCCTAAAGACTTCCTAGTTTAATAATTCTGCATATCTGAGGTACTGGTTATAGAACACACGCAGCCACCAATGGGTGCTCAATAAGAAAGTTTACTGGAAGTTCTGTGACACTCTAGGTTTGTCTTGCTCTTTCTCTAAGTGCATGCTGATGTTTCATAACTATGTGAATAATGCTCTGTGCCCATAGCAGAGTCCATCCTCCAGGTTAACAAATGACAGCCTTCTTTTCCAATTATGTCTAGTACTTGAACACGTAACTACTATACTAGAAAGATACCATTTGAAAAAGTAAAATTTAGGTGTAGGAGTCCTACACCAAATATTTAAAAATCTATGCAAGGTAATCACCAAGAGCTGGAAACTTCTCACCTCCTCCCCCTAAAACCGGTTTTAGTTTCTTGTTGTGAAACTATGTAGTATGTTAAGATCATACTTTAACAGCCAAGTCTTATTAAAGCACTATTTTAAAGTGCACTAATAAATGAATATCTTTTTCTTGGCCTAAATATAGTGAAGGCCAAGCTGGTTAAAAAGAAATAGATTCACAGAGCTGGAAGAGGGCCTTAGCTATAAACTGTGTAAATGCAAAGTGTTATAGAAATAAACTTGTCAAAAATCCAGTGACCTTCCTGAGGTCACACACTCCATTAGTGGCAGAATAAGGATTGGAACTCCCATATCCTGATTTCTATCCTGGCGCTTTTTCCTAAATTTAATTTTTTGCTAATGTTTCTTTAGAAAGCAGATTTGATGGCTAGCCAGGGAATATGAGCAACCCTCACCACATCTCCTTCACAAGGCCTCCTAAAAATCAGTCAGTACAAGGAATTTTGCTTGAGTCCCTTTCTCCTTCAGCACAATCAGCACAGGTGACTGCAAAAATAATTTTTCATTTCCTTTCTTGAAAGCAAAATGTGTTAGGGAAACAGTGGTGATTTACATTCCTAATGTGCCTCTGCTTAGAGGTGAAGTCCCGGGGCATGTCTCCCCAGGTGCATTAACAGGAACTTCTGCCAGAGGACAGATAGCAGCCAGAATGCTGTGATCCTCAGATAGGAAATTATTTTCCTACGCGTATTAAAGAACAGTTTTGTGCTCTGACAACCACAGGGCTATATTTGAGGGTCCAGGAAGGGGTTTCAAAAATCAATCCCTATTCTAATAACTTCCCACAGGAGGGTTGGTTTTGGATTAGCAGAGGAAAACGGGAATGGCCAACCTTGACTGATTTAGGAGCTGGTCACAATTGCACTGCATCAAAGTGATTCCTTTTTCATATGTTCCCTTCTCTGTCAAATCTAGGTATCCAAGCTGAATAAGAAAAGGGCATCAAATGCCAAAGTCTTTATAAAATAGTCGCAGATGTTTGGCTCACAGTTACTTCTCTCAGCTAAGGGAATTAAAATAAAAATTCAATGGCACTTTATTAGGACACTCCACACAGGCATTTGAAAAAAAAATCTGTGAGTACAATTTCCTTTCATAAATATTTCATAGCATCCTAGATTCTGGGCACCTGGGCAGGAAATGTCATATATTTCTCCATCGCAGAAATTTTATTCCCTTCCTGGTGGAATGCTTTTAAGAACTCTAACAAGGACAATACTGCACCGCAACAAAGGCTTTCTGTCAAACGGAGGTGTCCCTTCCCAAACCTGAAAGGAACAGACATCTCATAGTATCCAAAAGAGATGGTCTGAAGTATGAATGGAGGGTATGGTTGTGCCCTTGGATTAAAACAGTAAAGATCATAAAGGTAGGCTTTTGGAAAGCCAATGCAAGTGACTGAGCTGGTTTACACAGTTTTTTCCCCAAAAAGAAACCTTCAGGATAACAAAGTAAAATGCAAGTCTATTCTCCCCAAGACAAATGTAAAGACTGAAGTGGCTCCATTTATTCAATCATGAATGTTAAATATTATGAGGGTTGTGTCTATGCATGTAAAACAAAGTAGAGAAATAAAATTCATTGAGGACTGAGGTGATTAATCTTGTATGTATTCCTTCATTGTCCTTACAGAACAAACTAGAATGAAGGTGCTGGAGTTGAAGTCTCCACTTACATAGCCGTCTGCCTTTTACCACTTGTGGAATCCTGAAGGATCTCAGACTCTCAAACTTTGAGCTTTGTTTCCTGCTCGGTAAAACCAGTGGGGAAAAGGCCTACCTAACTTTCTGGACAGTTAAGAAGGTAAAACGTCAATGTGCTAAGGCTTAGCTGGCCAAAATGGAAGTTGCTCCCTTTCCAAAGGTCCTTGAAGAAAGATCTCCCAGCTTCATTTGATTTTGCCCACATTCTAACATGCAGTCAGCGTTCAAAAGGTACAATAAATAGTGTGCTGGGGCAAGAGGTGAAGATGGACAAAGGGATTCAGATTGGCTGTCAACAGGGATCTGATTCACCTACAAGTTGCTTTCAGTTGTTTTATAAATCACAGCAGTTATTAGGATAAATATTCAAAACAATGAAGCTTAGCCATGCAAGCCAAGTCACATCACTTGGTCACTTTCGCAGCTGGAAGAAAACTGGGGACCAATGAGGCTTACGACACTTTTTGGCCCATACCAAAGTGACCATGACTTACAGAGAGAGAAGCTGCCATAAATTTTCTAACTGGGGAATCTAACCCCCTGAGGAACTCTCAAAGCAGCAGGCATTAATGAGAGTTAAGTGTAAATAATTTCCTATCCTCAACGAATCTTTGACAAAGCTGCCATGTTTTATTTCAGTAATAAAATATTTTGTTATTTTAATAGTGAATACTTCAAATGATCTGTATTAAACCCTGTAGTAGACTGTGCGTTGGAAAGTTGAATTTTACTCACCTTGCTACTAAACTGCCTTTGGTTCATCAAAGGAGAGTAGCAGATAGCAAATCAATAACCAGACTGATCTGTTTATAGGGAAAAGTTCAATTAGTTTTAATTAAGCAGTAAAAAGACACAGTTTAAGGACTTGTCATATGTTAGTTATCTCCTTCTATATGATTGGTCCACTGTTTCTACAGATGTAAAGAGATTTGTGGACAACAAAGAACAGACAGTATTATCATGTAACTATATAAAATTAAGTTTCTCGTTATAAAGACTTATATTGATAATCACCTCAGTATACTTCTCTGCAAAGTAGCATATAATTGAATGTTACAATCAAAGGTAATGAAGGTATTTTTAACTTTAAGGAAAACAATTTCTCCCTTATTTTACTTCTATTAAGAGGTTACCTGCATAAAGTAAAAGAATGACGCGAATAATCAGATCATTTATGGGTGGGCCTAGGGAGAACCTTCCCATTGAAATATCTAGTTAGTTAGAGCAAAGGCGATTTTGTTGACTTCCATTCTTCACTCTGCTTCACGCCAAAACATCTGGCTAAAAAGTGAAAAAAACACCCAAATGGCATTGTATAGGAAAACACCTAGATGATTGATTGCATTTTTCACTTTAAAGCCAATGTTTTGATATTATAGAGACATGGCCTTTGCTCAAAAGGTGTAATATTTTACTAGCAAAAAGCATGGTTTTACAAAGTTTGCTTTGACAAGGACTAATTTATTAATTCTAATTTTAAACCAATTACCAATTTTAAATAATAGACCTAATATTGTATGCCCTGAACCCCACTTATCCTGAGTCATGGCTGAAAGGCAAGAAAAAGGAAAAGAATTCACTAGAAAAGACTGTGAACTAGATTACAAAGTATGCAGATAGCACAAGGTCAAAAGAAATGGGAAACTAGATGTAACATTTTAAGATAGCTTTAAAGTATTAATCTAAAGTGATTGTGCCAGAGTATTTTAAAATAAATGTTGCATGCCCAACATATTACATTAACATGTGATGATTACACAAATTGCATGGATGTAAACACAAATAAGTGAGGACATTAGCAGTTAGGTAGCAAAGATCCACCCGGCTTCTCACATATCCATCAAACTCAAGGTCTGTTTCTGAAAGTGAAAGGACACTGATGAGAGAGTACAGAGAAAAAAGGTCATTAGTCATGTTCCCCAGAGGACAGTTTAGTTTGGCCAGCCTTTCGGGGGACAAATGAACTGGAAGGTGAGGTAAAATGGGGGGTCTGGCCTTGTTCCCAGAATGAGGCTGCTTGGATGATTCAAATTAAAGGGCTCTGTGGGTAATTCCAGAGACCAGTGATACAGATGAGGGTAGATCTAGTGTTCCATTTGATTCAGGACTCCAAGGGTTGTGCCAGCATATCTCTAACACAAGCCAAACTGTCTAATTTTCTCAGTCTCCCTTTGTCATATGACATGGTTTGAATCTCATGGAGGTCTTTTGGGTCTTCTTTAGCCATAAAAATAGGCAAAGGTGTCCTAAAATCAAGTTCTGCCTCCCCATTTGCTCTTGTACACTTTCTTAATGGGTTAAATTGCTATGTGTATAAAAGATTACTATTAGATGGACTTACGGGTGTCATTTAAACTTCCTGTGGCTCAGTTTTCTCATCTGTAAAATAAGATAATAAAACCACCTCATCCAGTGGTTGGTAAGGATTAAATAAGGTATTGGATTACTGAAAAGCCTGGCATAGAGTGACTCAAACTTAAGTGATTCTGATTCTGAATGTAAATAACCAATTCAAGGCAATGTATTAGTGCTCTTAAAAAGCTAGTCACTCCTTTTCTGTGTTTGTTTATTCATTCATTTATTCTTCTCTCTCCAGCTAGTAACTAAGACCTGTCTGCCTACCAAACCATCAGAGACACACAGGGCAAAGGGATGCAGGGAGAGGATAAAGATGGTGCAGGCCATCTAACACATTAACTGGTCTCCAGGAATTTCTGACTGTTACCCTTTGCTACTGCCATAAAGGTAAGCTAGGGAGGGCTGGTTCAAACAGTACTGAGAGGGTCTGAGCGAGAGTGTGGGAAATTTGCTTTGAGAAGAGGAAACTCAGGGAAAGGCTTTAGTGCCTTCTTGTCAGTCTTGAAAAAGCAGAATGTAACATGACTTTTTTATTTTTTTTAGGTCTTCTGCTTGGAAACAAATGTTCCTTTGCCTATCTTCCCCAGGTTTAATTAGTCTTCTGTCTTTCTCAGAGTTCAGCCTGTTCATTTGCAAATGGAAGACATCAGAAAGGCCAGTGAGTGTGGGTGTGGGTGTGTGTCGGGTGGGGGGAGGCTGAAGTGTTTATTTTCAAAGCCACAGGGGTCCCCATTTGAAAAAGCATCCAGCTTATCTCAATGTTTTTGTTTGTATGATTTTGAATTAAAAGGCTAGAGCAATTCATTTAGGAAATTAAGCTGTCTTTACAATGGGCCTCGCTGACCTATCTATTCACTACTTATTGTTAGGGTTTAAAAAAAGTCTTTCCACTACACTCTTCATCATTCAAGTGCAACAATTTTAAAGGATTCCTTTGGTCTTCCATTTTATTGCCAATTAATTTTACATTAAAATGATGTTCATTTGCTGGTCACCAAAATCACAAACCGTGTGCAAAATGGTTTAGGGTTGCCAGTTTTAGCAAACCGAGTTGAATATGAATTCCAGAAAAATAATGAATTAAATTTCAGTATAAGTATATCCCAAATCACCGGCAAATCATAGGACAAACATATTTAAAAAGCATTCATTATTTATCTAAAATTCAAATTTAACTAGATGCTGTATATTTTATCTGCAACCCTACCAGATTTTAATGGGTGTTATACAAGTTCCAAGGATGCCAAGTGAAGACTAGGAGAAATTCCGTTTCATTATAATACTTAAACTTGCTCCCTGCAGAGATGAAGTGCTTCATCAGTCAGAATAATTCCCAATTTATAAACAAATAAACTGATACCTCAGGAAATCAAGTGAATTTTAACTACAGGATGAGATCTAGCTCTAACCACCAAAGTCCATTCCATTTATGTAATTAATTCCATTTATAGTAATCTCATTACAAAAAGAAAAAGTAAGACACAAAAGGGACAACTGGTATCTTCAGCTGAATCAGAAGTTAATATCATGGACTATTTCATTTCAATGCCAATATCATCTTTTCATTTATGTTACAAAGCAAACATCCTGTGTAGAGGGACTGAAACACCCCAGGCATAGTCCAAGGCTGAAGAGGCCCTTGAATCAATAAATAAGTTATTTCTCTACAGGACATTAACTGTTTGCTTGTGACAGTAAACAAAAAGCAAGCTGAATTTTATGTAGCACAATCATTTTCATGTATCTATTAATATAAATAGTTAAGTAAAGAGAGGAGTTATTAAATTTTTTCAATTGAAATTACAATTTTGCCTTTGAAGCAAACCTCATGAAATATTTTCAAACACAATTATACCTATTTTGTACTTAAATGATTAAATTCTTCCTCTTTGCTCTTGGCCATTACAAATATGCAAGAGGGTCCATGTGTTGCCTTCTCCTACCCCAGTAATTGAATTGTAATGTTTAGTAGTAATTCATTCTGAAAGTCCCCGAGTTAATAAAATGTAATGATGAACTAATAAGCCTAATAATACATAGCTTATACAGTCAATTTCATTAAAGTCACATCTAATATTTAGGAAGAAAGTTTTTTTTTGTAGACCTCAAAGGTCCTTAATTTTTCTTTTTCTTTCTTTTTTAATAGGCACCTTCCTAGGAAAGGAAAAAGAAGAAAAGGAGACATCAAATGAAAAGCTCAAATTAAACTTCAAACATTTGGTCAAGAAATCCCTATTTGCTGTTTAAATAACAAATGAGAAAAATCTTGGACTTAGTTTGGAAACAAACCTCATGTTGTAGGTAAGTCTTCTTAAGAAATGCCAATGAAAGCTGCCACTTGACCCGGAATTCCTCTACAAGAAAAACTAGCCACAACTACATGTGAGACCTATATGAGAAACTGCCGGAATGTCAACTTCATTTGCAGTGGCCCCATATGGCCTGATCACTCTCCCTGGCATGATAAATCACTGGCAGAACCCTTACCTTCCTTACGTTTGATCTCTGCTCAGCAAGATGTGGTTTTGATGTGAAGAACTCCAGATCTCTTAGGTCAGAGACAAATAGCAGTGGCACTGACCTGCAAAGTGCTAAGTCTCTATTAGACTCAAGTGAAAAGCTGTAAGCTTCTGACAAGTTCCCTCTCCACGGAGTTTACCCCACCCGCGGCGGTTTTCATGAGCTTAGGCTGCTGCTGAAATGGTTTGGAAGAAAAATGCCAATAAACCTCTTCTTTTTACCACTATTACCAAGTATTAAAATCAGTTTTCCCTAAGATTTACAGGAAGAGTTCTCTTGGGAGTCACTACTCTAATTTCTAGTACGATAAGTCTTCAGCGAATCCAAAAATGTTGATTTCCAGGGGATGTTTATGACACTGCTACTCACTCACTTACATCAGGAGAATCATTAACAGATTTCTATGGACTACCCTTTGGTAATTATAAGGACATTTTTGGGATCCCCTGGTGTGACATTACCTAACACACAAGTTATTTAACAGTAATAATAAAAATAAAGATCTGAAATAAACTTTTAAAAAAGGCTTTGAAAGGCTTCTTGCAAAAGAGTTGGTGTTCAGATGTCATTTGCCATGATAAAAATAACCACAGAATCACTCTAAAAACTGTAAGACTAAAACTGGTGTGAAATTTCGGTTGGTGAAGAGATGAGGAGTTCTGAGAAAGCAAAACGTGCGCCATCACTGTAACAGCTGCATTATTTCAGCAGCTGTCCCCTTTGTACCATTCACAATTAGAGACACTCATAAATAAGCCCCTCATTAGTTCTCAGTGGGACTAAATTAGTGACTTTGCACGTGTTTATTAAAAGCAAAAGGTTGGGTTTCTCTTGTAGCTGAATGTAGTTTATGCACCCACATTTGTGCATACCTCTATACTAGAGTTGAACAATAATCTCTTGCTTCATTCAGATCCTACGAGTTCCAAAATTCTGTTTTGTATACTTCTTTTCTAAGCCTCTTCTTTTTCTCTGTTGGAATTCCTGGTAATGATACCAGAATGTGGGCAAACCTCATTAGTCTCCCTGCTGTTTACAAGACAGGATTTATGCTCAATGTGCTGAACACAATGACACACGTCACTAAGTGGCTAGAACTGCCACCCAGGCTCTAATCTGAGAAAATTTTTCACTCAGTACAAATACCTATCAGCATGGAGAAGCATGGAAGGGCAATTACAGCCAGCACATGTAGTCTTTTAAGAGTACACCAATAAATAGCCATTTGTGAAGGTTAATTTAATGCAACCCAGGGTGTTATCTGCAACAGTGTATGTCACCAATTCAATCCATTAAGTAATTACTAAATTCTCAGGAGGGCTCACAGAAGTCAAATGTGGTTATTCCAGGTTCACTGCTTCTGGTCTCCCCAAGGACCATTTAGGCCAACAGCTGGAAGAGCTGACTACAAAGGTTACCAAGCATAACTAACCATTTTATGAAAACAGGTAAATGAGTCTAACTAAGGAATGAGAGTCACCAAGA
Source organism: Lyroderma lyra (assembly GCA_004026885.1). NCBI lineage: Eukaryota > Metazoa > Chordata > Mammalia > Chiroptera > Megadermatidae > Lyroderma > Lyroderma lyra. The sequence continues at coordinate 39,660 of PVJL010000406.1, read as the reverse complement.
GCTTCTCCTAAGAGAAATACATAGGGAAGCCAAAAAGAAGCACAAGTGCAAAAAAACAGAAAAGAAAATGAAGATGAGAAGAGGGGGTAAAGTCTGACTGGAAAGCAGAGGAGAAAGAGAAATGTGTTCTCTTGACACATGAAGACAGAAACCTGGAGACTGTATGATCTGGCCTAAGGAGACAACCTGTCAGCAGTTTTTCTGAGATAGGATTTTCGAGCCATTTACAGTGAAACATTAGTCGTGCATCTCAAACACCACCACCCTCTGTCACTGAAATGCTACTGAAGTTTGGATACTGCATGAATTTCTGGGGACGCCTCTCTATTTCTCTATTCTGCCTCCCTACCGAGGTGACACGTAACAGATGGATCTAACAGTAGTTAAGCCTTAGTGAAAAATGATAATAAAAGACAAGATGGAAGATATCTACCCAACTCTCTGGCAATGTCTCCCACATAGGTTATAGTCAAGTCACACAAAATAATGACTTAGGGGGGAGAGGAAGCATTAGAAAAAATGTGAAATATATTCACCTTCAAAAGTCTCATACATCCTCACTCCCAAATGAACCTGAGTAACTATAATAAAGAAAAGCACTTTTTAAATGAAAAAAGAAAAAAAAAACAAAAAACAAAACACAAGTGTTATGAAGGGCAGTGTGACTACCTAATCAGTGAATATCTAAGAACAGTTCCTTACCATAGCCTAAAGAATCACACCTACCCAGGAGACTCATACCTTTATTTTTTTTTCCTCTTAATGTGGGTAGTTCCCTGGCTGGGAATCGAACCCAGGCTGCAGCATTGACGTGCTGAAGCCTAGCCACTATACCACCAGGGAACTCTCAGGAGACTTGTACCTAAAGCATTGGTTATATACTTTTGGGGAGGGGGCGAGGGTTTGTTGAATGTGTACTCTCATCTTTACCTCAGGCTGAAATTGTCGATAATGGTAGCTATGACAATATCAACTAGAATTAAGTTTGGGACTTTCGGTCAGAGAATTGAGTTTGAGATTATTCCGTAAAACACTCAGCATAGCTTTAGGCTAATAGTTGGAGTTTTATTGCCTTTGTTGTGGTTCTTGTGCTTGTTGTTGTGATGAACAGGAAAGGACAGGGATAAATTGAATCCTGGAATTGACACCTTGCTATTGAGCCTGGAAAAATTATTTACTATAATATGCTTGATTTTCTCACTCATAAAATGAGGATATTAACATAATATCCATATCATAGGGCTGCCAGAATTATTAAATGTAATCATATGTGAAAAGCACTTTGGAAATTGTAGTATTAATAATAAAAGCTATAGCTATTAGTAGCTATATAAAATATAATAAGTGTTCATTGAACAAACACTTCCTAAGCATTTACACTATAAGACACTGAGCTAGATGCTTCAGAAATACCAAGATGAATATGAGCTTATAACATACTACAGTTTAGGAGGAGGGAGTTACATAGGAAAATATATAATACAGGACCAAAACTGTACCAGTAAGGAGTAGTGGAACAAGTAAGATGGGCATTCAGAGACTATAGGTTCATCCTAAAAACATTAAGTGTGGGGCCAACTCTGTTAGGTATTATGTAACTACCATGCACAGAAAGGCCAGATTCAGTTTCAAAATTGGAGAATTTCATTCTTCTTCGGTAGCTGCTTCACAATTAGATGCACACATGCACGGATCAAATAATTTATGAAATACAAGCACAATGGTGAACCTGCAACACCAGCTTTGAGTTTAAAACACAATGAGTTAAAACATTAGCAAAATACAAAGCAGTTATTTTCAAGCCTAGTGTGGTGCTAAGGAATAATTTAAATTCTCTAAACTAACAGAATGAAGCACAGTTTTGAATTAGTTATTCAAGAAAAAGGTCTTTCTATCAGAAATTTTTTCCACAGGCAATCCCAGGTTTAGCAAGGCTCTTCCTGGCGTCTCCTGCAGCTCTAGGCTGCTGACTCACCTGCCACAAAGGCAGAACTGGGCCTACATGGGCAACATCAAAATGAAGTTATTAAATGCATGTGTTTTGATTGTTTAAAAAGAGGCTTGAGACTCAAAATTGTAGACTACTGCTTCCAAGACCTCAAGGAGAGCAGGATGGTGGAGAAGACCTTCACCATTGATGAATTCTTTCAGTCTAGAATGGGTTACAGGTCATGGTCCACAGAGAGCTGGAGCCAATGTATTACTCCTGCAGCAGCTCTTCTTACAAGCTGAGAACTGGTACAGCAGTTGCAAACACATTATCTCTGAACTTGAAAATGGAATTATTAGAACAAAATGCAGAATCTGAAATTTTCAAATGAAAAGCCCACCATAGATATCATAAAACCAAAGCTTGCTCCACTTAACGAAGGAGGAACAGCAAAACTCCTAAATAAGGAAATTTTGGGGTTCTCTGGTGGTGTAGTGGCTAGGCTCCAGTGCTCTCAATACTGCGGCCTGGGTTCGATTCCCAGCCAGGGAACCACCAAAATAAATAAATAAATAAATAAATAAATAAATAAATAAGGAAATTTTGAGACTTCAATAGGAGAATGAGAAATTGAAGTCAAGCCTGAAATACAGACTATAGGCACACTGGATGAGAAGTCAAAACTAGACAGAGCATTGAGGATTTACAGCTTCATCAAGGAAATCAAAAGGATTGTAAAGGACCAAGACTAGAGTGACTTGGAAAACACAGTTGCCGCTTTAAAGAGTGAGTTTCAGAAGACCCTTAACAACACAGAAAGCCACAAGTCCCTGGAGGAGTCTTTCGGCAGCCAAGCACAACTTACTTAGGGGTCAGGAGCAGCTGAGCATGGCTGCAAAGGAATTAGAGAAGAAATTCCCACAAACAGCAGCTCATTGAAACATGAAAGAGATTCAAGAATGGCCAAATCAAAGACATGCGGAAAAGACTAGCAAAATACAAACCCAAAGATTAAAAACTGAAGATTCCATCTGGAAGCTGCCACTACATGAAGTCCAAACTGCTTCTCACCTCAGGCATGTATTAATATTTTGAAGCAGTCTGTTACATTCCATCTCTTTATTTTTCTAATATTTAGACTTTGCTTCTAATATTTAGAGCTAGAATTCCTATTTTCAATTGCCAATTGAGAAGAGAGAAAACCTATTGATTCTGGCCCATGGTAACAAACTCCTCTCTGCCAACTGCTCCAAAGTCTTAGTTCAAATGCAGTGAGAATTCTTTACAGTAAAGGAGAGATTTTTGGAGTGGGACAAAGGGTCTTAACCTTTTGCACTAAAGACTATGATTTTTTTAATGTTAAAGCTAGCAGTATCTGTATGTGTGCATTCCTGAAGGTATATATGAAGTTATTAAAGATAGTTATTACAAATAAATCTTATATTTTAAAATAAAAACACTTTTTCACATTATATTCATTGTCACCTTTCCAGTTTTTCTTCAGTCCTATAAACAAACAGCACGCAGTGAAGAACTTATCTATTTACCAGGTAATGGCCCTTCAGAATAAGTGATGTGTGTGTTTATGTGTATAAGACAGAAAGAGAACACAACAGTAGCTAACATTTGAGCACTTTTTCTGTTCTACAATAGGTAATGTAGGAATTAGGGTAGGGAAATTAGTCTCGACATGAAAAATTATTATAATGATAATGTTATTCTAGAGTTCTGAACAATGACTCCTTAAAGGTAGGTTTATGAATGCAATACTGTTCTTAGTTTAGAAAAACCAACATGTATTAAAATCATCACCAACATAGGACTATTTTCTGATATTTTCCCATTATAAAGAGAACACCAGTTTTAGAGAAAAATCACACATTTGGGGCCCCCAAATCTTAGTCCAAAGTTGCAGAGAATACAATTTTGAAAACTTCTTTACACATTAACATCATCTGACTTTCCTATATGTTACATCACTGTCCTTAAGACTTTTATGTCTGTATACATACACAAATGCCAATTACAGATGAATTAAGACACAAATGCAAAAGGTAAAAATTTTAATAATAAATAGACTTTGAGAAGAATATAGCATATCTTGAAAAACTAAGACTAAGAATGGATTTCCTAAACAAGACACCAAAAGCACTAAACATAAAAAAAAAATTCCTCTCCATTTGCATTTAAAACTATACTCATATGACAATTACACCAAAAACAGAGGAAGAAAAAGCACAGTGAGGAGGAAAATGTTCACATAGCATATAACTATTAAAGGATTATAATCCCAAATATATAAAAATTGCTACAAATCAGGAAAAACACACACATACACAAACAGAAATGAGCAAATAATGTACTAGCCAATTCACAAAAGAGGGAAGCCAAATGGCCAATAAATATATGGAAAGATGCTCAACCTCACAAGAAATCAATGAAAGGCAAATTAAAACAGCAATGAGATAACATTTCATATTCATCAGGTTGACAAAATTTAATAAGTATGAGAACTCTAAGTATAGGTTAAGACGTAGAGTAATGAGGACTTTGATATAATGTTGGTGGCAGTGGAAACTAGTATAACCGTGCTGGGCAGAAATTTGACAAGCCCTAATTAAGTTGTACATACGTATAGCCTATGAGCCAGTCGCATCACTTTTAAGTATACATATGCAACAGTTTCCAATTCAGGTGTAAAAGGAGATATGTTCAGGAATATTTAATGCAAAATTATTATAATAGCAAAATGCTAGGAGTATCTTAAATGTCAGGAGCAGAAGAATTAAAAGTTACATCCAGGAGGGGAGAAAGGGGAGGGGGTGGGAGAGGAGAGGGGGAAGCTAAATATAAGGTGATGGAAAGAGAAGTCACATTAGGTGGTGAACTTATTATACAAGAAGTTGACAATGCACTGTAGAATTGTATACCTGAAACCTATGTAATCCTTGCTAACAGATGTCACCCCAATAAAAAAAAAAAAGTTACATCCAAAGAATGGAATACTATGCAACAATGACAATGAATGAATTACAGGTACATGCAACAACATGGATGAATCTTGAATACATTATGGTAAGCAAATGCAGGAGGATATACACACCATGCTACCGTTTACATAAAAAGATTGAGAATGCAAAACAATAGCATAGATTATTTGTAAATACCCATACAGCTATAGGAAAGATAAATGTCTTTGAGGAAGAAAGGGGGAGAAAGACAAAGAAATAGAAGTTCACAGAGGGAGCATCAATGTATTTATTTTAAAATATTAGAAACAAACATTGAAAGATGTAAAGAATTAACAGATCTGGGTACAGGTACACACTTTTGTTATATTATTATGTGTAGTCTTCTGTCTGATGGAAATATTTCATGTCCTGTCAAGTATGTCTAACAATACAGTGTGCTTTTATCTGCTGAGCCGCAAATGTCTCTTTACCTTCTGAACCCTCATGGTGCTTTAAGGGCACTCATCTCAAGCATTTAGCATCTTCTATCGTGCACCATCGTTATTTGTGTGCATATGCTCACCCTATGCCCAGGTGAGAATCCTTTCTGGCCTCTTCAGGATAGAACTCACATCCATGTATCTTCCTGCCAGGCAGTGACTAACAATGCTTTGTATGCAAGAGGCCCTAATAAATGTCAAATGAATAAATGAATGAATAAATTCAGGGAAGCAAAAGGGTAGCTCTGGCTGCAGTTAAAACAAAAATGAACCCAAGATAACACAATTAGATAACCTTGCCTGTGAAAATCAAGTTATATTGGTAAGTTGGGTATCAAACTCTAAAACATAAATGAGGCAGAATTCACTGGCGGCTTGCTTAGGGAATGTGACTAAACAGTCTCATACTGATTCCTGATCTCCTCCCAAAAAGGATTCAGTGAGAGGTCCAATTTTCACACCTAGGGAAATAAGACTTTAAATTATCCTCTGTAGATTCATTTTAGACATTTCATAATATCATCTTCCCAGGAGAGGCTTTAATTCCCCCTTCTTTCCCACCTGAAACCCATGACCATTACGCGTACCTCAGCCCACATATCAGGTGTGTGTGTTGGTGCTGGAGACTGGGGGAGGAGGGAAACAGTTTATCGTTGCCTATTAGTGAATTTACTAAATCCATCCTATTTTGCCACATCCACTTACACAGAGGAAGGTTTTACCTGTGGGAAGAGCTACACAACTTAAACTTGAGTCAGTTTAATCTTTAAGAAACCTCCAGGTACGATGGGGTAGTGAGGGGGACAGAACCAAAAACAAAAAACAAGAGCCATCAAATTTGAAATCTGAAGACTTAAACCATACAAATACAAATTATGTATGAGAAAATATATAAAAATACAATAATTATTTTGAAAAATTTTTTCTGTATTTTATAATCAATATTTGAAAGTGTTTTGGTAGCCATGATATCCTAAATTCTTCTAAATAAGAGGCCAGTGTTTCCAGTTTCAACTGGACAATAAGTTTTATCTTTCCAGAGATCTAGACATAAAGAAAACTTTGGATCTCCAAAGGTCAAAATGTGATGAGGAAAGGAAATAGAGCAGATAACTACTTCCGGAGGTAACAGAGCTGAACTGAAGGAAAAGGAAAGCTTCCTTCTATAGTAAAAATTAGAATGTTCACTCACAACATTCTAATTTTTAACCACATTCTACAGAGGTCAATAAACTCCTACGTTTAGCCCCAGGGAAGTGTTTTTGAGAGCCCAGCAAAAGTCTAGATGGTGAAAGCACCCAATTATTATTCTAATTGGAACTTTCAAAGGCTGGAAGTGTTTTCAAATCATGTGACACAACAGAGACTGGCTGAAAATAAACTCCTTAAGAATTAAGATTATGAAGGGAAACAATTTGAACATGACTCCATCTTAAAGGCCAAAAAACAAGCATTAGAGAAATGGCAGAGATAAGAAATTCCCAATTTGGATAGTATCATATACTGGAAAAGCAAAATGGAATAGAACTCAAAGATACATCTGAAAAGGCAATTAAAAATTAACCAAGGTGATATTATGGCAATCACTTCTGTATACATTAGACTTGGTGTATGAAGGGAAACAGACTGGCTTTAAAATGACCTGTCACAGTGAATAGAGAAATTAAAGAAATGCTAGAAGGACTTTCAAAATAGTCACTGCATCATTCTTTTACTTTCTGGAAAGCGAAGTGCCCCAAATCTGGACAGTTGGGACTAGCGGAAGTCTCTTCAGTTTTAAATTATGTAACCCAAGATACCTTCCCACTTCCAAATACTACCTACTTCCTGAGACTGTCCTCATATGCTACCATACTTGCCAGATTTATGCACCAATGACTTGGCAACATCTAGGTCTAAATCACTAAAAATACCAAAAATGGCCCTTTATAACCTCACATTTTGGCCCAGTCAATTGGATATACTTAGGCATATTCATGCTGAATCTTGGTTATTAAAATACAGTCATGTGCCTCTTAACGACAGAGATACCACTCTGAGAAATGCATCATTAGGCAATTTCAATCTTGTGTGCACATTGTAGAGTGCACTTACTCAAACCTAGATGGTGTAGCTTACTACTATAATTGTGTGTGCTATCCTTTTTAAAATTCATGCTTCGATTATAGTTGACATACAATACTATAATTAGTTTCAGATGTACAACATAGTGATTAAACATTTATATACCTTATAAAGTGATCACCCTGAAAAGTCTAGTACCTATCTGGCAACACACACAGTTATTACAGTATTATTGACTATATTCCTATATTCCCTGAGCTGTACTTTTACTTTTATACGACTGGCAACGCAGTGGGTTTGTTTACACCAGCATCACCACAAACATGAGCAATTGTAATTTACGTCCCGACTGGTGGCTTTTCTTTTTGTAATGCAGGTGCCTGACTTACGCTTTGATTTCCAAGGCAACCCCTTCAAAGAGGCATCCACCTCTAGGAAGGCTATCTGGAATAAATACCTTGCCAGCCACACGACTGGAAGTAGAGTCAGGCCGCCTGCCTGCACTGAGGCCGCTTTGTATTAGAGATCTTGGTTGGTTTAGACAACTGACCATTTGGGCCACTTGCTGTTTTATTTTTTTTTTTTAATCTTCCCGCACTTTAAATTTCTGCTCTTATATTTTAAATAAAATTTTGTAAAATTTTATTTATCATACAATTCTGAACTTTCTTAAAATGGGCCTCCATTAATTTGGAACTACAAATATAATCATCACTTTACAAAAATGAAATGGAATTAGTCCTTGGCTAATCGTCATTATATGACATTTACTTTCATACACTTGCTCACTTAGTCCTGTAAGGTAGATACTATTATCTCAATTTTGACAGATATAGGAGTTGACACCCATTACCTTGGTCACCATCACATCTCCAGACTCTGAAAAATACATTACACTACGTGATGAATAAGTGTTAACTGTTGACATAGCTAATAAGCACATACCTGACTAAGATTTGAACAAAGGCTTATTTTAATTCAGAACCTTTCTTTCTTCTGTCGAGGGCTTGTAAACATTTTCTAAAACGCAGGCCATATGGCCTCTCTTGCAATTACTAGACTCTGCAATTGTACTCCAAAAGCAGTCACAGACAAAATGTAACTGAATGGGTGTCACTATGTTCCAATAAAACTTTATTTACAAATCAGGCAGACAGTCTATAGTTTGCTAAACCTTGCAAGCTATCACTAAGATAATGAAAATGACAAAAATATGCATCTACTTGAATTTTACTACTCATCTGAGAAAATGACTTGAGAGAGAACTGTGTATGTTGGTATTTGAGATGTTTTGGTGAACATGGTTTGATCATCATGCTTGTCTAATGCAACAGAGAACTAACTATGCATGCCTGGCTTCCTTTAAACCTGGCTACAAGGAAATCAGAGCTCACAGAACAGGCTTCTCAGAGAATCTTCCACCCTCAAACTGAAAAACTATCATTCTCCATACTATAGAAATAAAGGACAAACATGCCTCAGCAAATGATTCTACATGGTAACATAAAGCCCCTGTAGTAGAAGGCATCAGGGCAGGACCCTGGGAGATTAAATTCAAGTTGCTCAGCTTCCCTAGGTTAAACAGAGATACAAACATCAAAAATGCTGTACAATTATGAAAACATCGTTTTTTGAAAACCTGAGGTCCCCAATAAATATGAAGTTTGATTATTAACAATTTATGATCACGACAGATAATCTTGAATAGAGGCTTGTAAGCAACTAGAGCCACACCATCTTTTAAGAAACGATCCCTGGAATAGGAAAGAATCTTACGTTAGACCTAAAAATGAAAAACTCATAGAAATATCAAAAATAGTAATTTAAAGTCAGGGAATTAAAAGCCATAAAAGGTAGCTCCTTCTTAAGAGGAAAAGAACAATTCATATTCTCTCCATGTACGCGATAGAAGCAATACAAAAAAAAAAAAATAAGATTTAATATCTCTCTCAAAAAAACAAAAAAGGCGGCGGCAGCAGCATGTGACTATTGGGAAAAGCAAGGCACGTGGTGAGGAAAGTTCTGTCAATTTTTTTTAAAGTCAAGGCCAAGGTCTTCCATATCAATTATCCCTACTTTTCCTACTCTCTCATCTTCAAAATGTTATGCAAAAATCAAATCAAATATATACGAAAGTGCTAGGTAAACCATTAGGCCCTATAAACAATGTAAATAGAATTACAAGTATTACCATTATTGTTATTTTTACATTGAGCAACTGAACTACCGCCAGGTTGACAACAAATTTTTGGCACTCAATCTTTCTAATAAGACCCTAAGCTAGGATAATAGAAAGCACAGTTGTTAAGAATATGGCCACTCGAAAATCCTTTGAACTGAACTGAAATTGACCCCAGAAAACACTAGATGTTCAATAAAAGGATGTTAAATGAATAAATAGTAGTTACTCAATGCACATTAGCTCTGATTATCAGTTGATTGCCTTTTATACTTTTCTAGTTTAGTAGGTCAATACCTCATAGGTGTCCCCTTCCTACTTCTGTTCTAGCTCCCCACAGCATCAGGTGCTGGTGTAAAACACAGCACTTAGTGTTACCATTAGTTATGGGCATAAACTTTCGCTGAAAAAGTGATCAAAGAGAAAGAGCACTACGCTTACGTGTTGGGGGTGTAGGGGGGAGTGGGGAGGTATGGGGACAGAGGAACTAGTAGAGTCATAATTGGTGAGAGAGACACTAGAGAAGCAGGGGTAGGATAAAGAGGGAACGTTTCCAAAGACCTGAGACTCTGGAAAAGATCTCTCCTGCAGTTAGGGACAGTCTAACTACTAGCCTTGATTTTACAATGTGTGTACTCCTATAATATATTCAGCTATACACAAATTCTAAAAACGAGACTGACAAACAGAAACAACACAGGACATCTCTAGTTTACAAAAGCACAGCTAAAAACCTAGGCTAGCTGTTAAGCATTCTTCTTAAGATACAAGATTAGAGAGTATACATTCTCTCTGCCCCAAGGTGGTAGGTACCTCACTATTTCATGTTGGTAGAGTTATCACTCTTTCTTGATGAATGCAGACTTTTTTGTTTGTCTAACATATTCCTTAATTAGAAATCACTTTTAAAGCTTGAAGTCTAACATGCTGTATTAGGGAAATAAAAGCAGACACATTCCAAAGACAGTATTGCCATTGATCATTAGCCTAAAATGGGTACCGGACCTTCAGAGAGGTTGGCTTATTTTAAAAACTAAATGTAACTGCCTGAAAATCAATATGAACAAAACCACGATTTTAGCCCTTTCAACATCCCTGGGGACTGAACTTTAATTTTGGAGCATTTTCACTGGACCTTAGACAGACAAAGGCAGTAACTTTTACTTCTAATGAACTTCCCCATTCCCATTTTATTAAAAAAAGGGTAAAATACTTTTAGAAGAATGAAGAGAATGGCTAAAAAATACAGAAAAATGCAAGATCACAGTGTAAAGTTTGCTAAATGCATGAAATTCACATAATCTGGCTATTTACATGTTAGTAATGACTTTATTTATGTTGGTCCTAAAATCAGACTTAAAAATCCCATCGCAATAGCCTTCACAATGTATTCATTTAACAAAACAAAAACGATTCAAGATCCATCTGTTTGTCATGTACCATTTTCTGACACAAATATTGTTGTTTCCTGTGTGTTATTTAACAAGTCCTTCAGCATAAAAAATTTTCAGCCATAACCCTTTCAGAAATTCCTAATGAATGTGGTGTCACTGTTCTAAAGAACTATCCATTTTACCTTGTTCATTCTTCTTCTTAAAAGGGTTAATATAATTTCCCTCACTTCTGATCATAAGTATTAAAAATAAACTCTCCATTAATCTTATTTTCCTTTTAGGTAAAGTATCATTAGTCATTACCCTCCACTACCAAAAGAACAGCTTCTCCTCTTCGTGTTAAAAACGCTGCTTGCCCACGACGCTTGTCTCAGAAAATTTAGAAGTCTCATTAAGGAGCTGAGGGTAAAGGCTGCTGGGAATGTTCATAGATACCTTTTTTACAAGGTTTTGTGAAAGAGGTCGCCTGTAGATTAGCATTACTCAGTGTTTATGAGGGTTGTTTGTCAAGCCAAACACAAGGTGCCTCCTCCCCACAAATTAAAGAATCAAGTTACAATCCATTATTTCATTTGTGATTGTTTTTCTTTATAATAAGTGGGAAAGTGGATACTGGATAAAAGTCTCCCCTGAGTGAAAAGACTCCACATTAAAGGCGTCAATTAGCTATAAATCAGTTGTCTTTCCTACTGGGGGAGAACAAGAGAAAAAAAGAGAGAGAGAGAGAGCCGAGTAGTTAGAGAGAAAAAGAGAACTGGAAGAGCTTCCAGGTTAAATCCGGAGATACCTACTGCATACCTAACACTCCTTTCAGGGTTATGAGGAAAATCCAACCAAAAGTACGCCGAAAAATCAAACCCTTCCAAATCTGAGGGGTAGGTCCTCTCTCACACGTAGCTCTTGCATCTTAAAACCTTTAAAAAGAGGCTGAAGAAGTTAGGGAACTTCATAGAACAAAACTTTCATGCTGCAGGCTTCCCCTGCTTGTTCCTAAACCCCGAAAAGTGCCACACACACATTGGCACCACTGTTATGTAAACAATGACTGAATAGCTGTAACTATTAACTACTTCTCATTAAAATGGCTTTCCAAAATTTGTCACACCACCTAAAAAACTAACAAGTACATGAAATCCATCTAAACCGGCACTCAAAACACAAATCGCCCTGATTTGTATCCCGAAACTCATCGCAAGGAAAATTTCAATATTCTGGTGTTGTCTGTATTTCTCTTTCAACCATTAAACCAAAACCAAACAATTTACTTCTTGACAAAATTTAGTTGATCTTGTAATAAGCATGATGGAAAACAACTTTAACCATGTTGTGTTTGCCCAGCGCGTGTTTAAATTAATCCGGAGAAGTTTAGGGTACAAATCCACTGAAAGAAATAGAAAATCAAATGAGAAACATAAAATGAACTCTGAGAAACATAACTTTAAATCTCCTCTCTCTTCCCGCAATGCTATAACATTATAATTCCCCCATGTGCGTATTAATACATTTTTCTATGTCGAATTTATAGAAAGTTAATTCAATTTATATTAGGTAGCGAACGCATATTCTTCTTTTATGTGGTGCAACAAAATATATTACTGCTTGGCAAACCCAAGATGTCAGAGTTCGTTATAAAGAATAATTTTTTTTCAGTTCAAAAACGAACCCGTTAATCTGCACAAATTAAAAGACCTTCCAAGTTTTCCAGGAAAATTGCCACTGCCTACAAAATTCGAATGCATTACTGACATTAGATCTACTGTACTAGCAGCCAGGTTTCCATTGAAATCTGCAAAGGCAGCCAGAGCGCGGCTTGTCGTGACCATTCCTACGGGAAAGCCGCTCCCCTCCGTCCGGGCTTCCGAGGAGCTGAGCGGGACCGGCGGCCGCGACCCCGCAAGGCGCAGGGCAAAGAAGAAAAGACGGCCGGGCCGCGTAGCCAACGCGGGCGGGACACCCTTCGCCCCCATGTGAGGAATGGAAGCGGTTCCAACGCCTTCCCGCAGCGGTCGGGACCCGGAGAAACGGATCAGAAGGCGGCGGCCGATACGGTTTGGGGAAGGAGCCGTTGACGGCAACCTCAGCGCCGCACTTGAGGTTGCGCGATGCGTCCCCGAGGTATCGACCCCGCCAGGACTTCGGAAGCCCCAACTCCGAGGATGGGGCGTCCACTCTGAGGCGCGGGCATGACGGGCTGACCCTGGCCCCAGAGCCCGTCACACCACCCTCGCTCCCTAACAGATCACGGTGAGGAAGGAGGGAAGATTCTAGAAAGTCTCCGTGGACGGCCGGTCCTCGCCAGTGGCTTACCTTGGTGTACTTGATTTCGAGGTTGGGCGTGGGCGACGGCAAGAGGTGCAGAGACGCCATGAGGGCGGCGGGGTCGGCCTTCACCTCGCCGGGCATCTCGATCTTGCTGGAAGTCATGATGGCGGGACGGGTGTCGCTGGCCCGCAGCGTGGGCTGTGCGGGCTGTGCGCGCGGTCCGAGGCGGGGGGCGCGCTCGCTTGTATATAGGCAGGTGTCAAGCTGGGGCTCTTCTTATTGGACGTGCGGGCCAAGGCGCGGGGGCTGGTCCATCCTACCTAGGGCGCCGGGGCACAGCCCCGATTTACATAAAGCCCGCCGTCCCCGCCACTCTCGGCGCCCACGGTCAAGTGCGCCCCGAGGCCCCCGCCCCCGCCCGGGGTAACCGGCCCACGCCCACGCCCACGCGTCTGCAGCTGCCCTAGACGGCCGAAGCGCCCATCTGAGCTGAGGGGCGCGAGGTTCGGCAAGCGGGACCGGACTCCCTCTGGCCCAGTTAGCGCCGGCAGGAGGCGCCCCTTAGCCGTTGGCGGGCGCGGGTCGTGGCCCCGGAAGCCTAGCAGTAGCGGGCTGGCGGGCGACCCCGGCGGCCGAGCGCCGGCTCGGTGCAGAGCTGGGCGCGTGTTGTCGGTGCGAGACGCCCGGGACGTGGAGGGCGACTCCCAGGGAACGGAGGGGACCCCGCCGAGGATGGGGCAGCGTCGCTGCCGCTGGCGCGAAGATGCCTTCCCACTCACGTCCCGGGGGCCTCCAGACTTTGGCTTCCCTTTGCTCTTGGAGACCCGGGGGGCGGCGCCCTCTGCTCTGCTTCCCAGGGCAGGGGCGCGGGGCCCTCCGCAGCGATCCGCGCACACCCTGCAAGTAAGCTCGCGGTTCGCAGTGACCGCAGGGTCGGGGACCGGTTGTGATGAGTGCGAGTCCCTCGCCTCACACGCAAAACGAGTGTCCCCGCCAGCCTGTCGACGCCGCGCGGCCCTCCGCAGGTTTCTCCTGCCCAGATGCTGCCCTCTGCCGGCCGGGGACCGCCCAGGGCGGTCGGGGCTGCGCCCGGGAGATGCGGGCTTTGCTCCTTAGTGGCTCCTTGGGATTGCCCCTTTGGTCTTTCTTCTCGGATCCATCCTTCCAGTCCTTACCCTCCTCACTTCAAAACACAAAGATACACTTGTTTTGCTTTTCTGTCCTTCACGTTGACAGCTACACTCCCGTCAGACAATGGTCTCCCTAACTGCCCTTTGGGGTTGAGCTTCCTTATCTATGCCCCCGAATTTAAAGCGCTTTTATAGCTCCAACACGACTTCTTCAAGTTTGTGGAACCCTAGAGGTAAGCATGTAAGTGTTAGTCAAAAATCCAGAGACCCCATACCAGATTGAACTTTGGACTCAGTGAGCTAAATCTAGGCTACAAATAAGAGCCTTTATAGGTCACTTCTCCTCCTCACTCCCAATGTAAGCCTGACAGGGGCCTACTGCTTCTTAGTTTTCAGAGCCCTTAAAACCCCAATTTTTGGGGTGCTAAGTGACAACCAGAGAAGATCTTGCCTTAGATATTTTCAGTAACTAGAACTGCCTAATGTCCAGTGCTTGGATGCTGCACAATAGAAACAGACAAAACCAGTTCGTTTTAATATTAGGTCTATAGAAATAACTTCCAGCTTCTCAGAACCCAAGTATCTTGCCTGAGTGAATTGTTTTCATGGAGAAACTAGGGACCTTAGCTTAGGTTGCTGAAAGATCTTTATTCACAGGGGATCTCTATAGCCAAAAAATGCGTCTTAATAATAGTGTATGTTCGAGAGATAGACTTCTGCTAAAGCCTTAGAGGGTTAGAAATACAACTGAGGGATAAAAAAGTAAGGTCTTACAATTAGCTAGGGAGAGAGGGAGGAGGGAGCAGCAAGGGAAACCCATGATGCTTGTAGGACAATTCTGCAAACATGTTTTCAGCACTTTCCAATGCAAGGCAAGGTGCTGAAGGCTGGGTTACAAGCAAGAGGGATGGGCAGACCTGGCTTTCAGCGAGCTTGAACCCCCCCCCCCCCCCACACACACACACACACACACACGAAGAGGTAGACCATTGACTGTGGAGGCTGTGGGGAAAAGTTACAAAAGAGAGTCAGCCACATAATCTGGATGCTCCACCACGGAAAGAGGCCAGCTCTCTGGGAAGGCTAACCTTTGAGCTGGGTCTTAAAGGAGGGGTAAGGTTTCAACAAGGAAGGAAGGGAAGGTACAGGCAGGAGAGTCCACCAGAGCACAGGCACAGAGATGTGAGAATATCTTTTAGGGGACATTCATGTGGCTGGGGGAGCAGCAGATGAGGTGGGCAAGGCAGTTGACTCAAGATTGCAAGGACCTTAATTCTTGCGACAATGAGAAGCCATCAAAAGAATGGAAGGAAAAGGGAAATCTTCCTAAATTAAACTAATAAATGAATATTGTCAGGAAAGACTATCAAACAGTGGAAACCATTGATTTATATTCTTCTCAAAGCATCAGATGGAGTTGTTCCTGCTTGACCCGCTTCTTGCTGGCTAACTCTAGGTGTAGTGTCACGGCTGGAAAATCTCTCCCAAATAAGAAACAGAATGATGGAGTTATTAGCACGTGTTACACAGTGAGGTAGGGCAAATAAAGGGACTCCCTTCTTCTCCAGGCAGGAAAAGGAGGATTCCTTGGCTTCTCATAAACATCTCCAAAAGGTCTAGTGCAGTGACAGAGGGCAGGCTGGTTTGATTTGTTCACCAATGGCTTCTTTTGTGTGAGACTTGCTCTCCAACTAGGCAGTTAAGTGAGCAGCACAGGGACTGTGTCTTTTATTTTCTTGTGCCTTCCCTCAATTCCTAAAACAGTGTGAAACACATAATAACTATTTAATGAGAATTTTTGTTGAGTGATTTGAGCAAAAGACAAAACCCATTCCTTATGGCCCTATTGACTACTTCTACTGTAAGTGGAAGTAATTTTCTTATGCTCCCTAATTAAAAACATTTTTTTTCCTAATCTTATATTCTGTTTTACTTTTCCCTGTCTTTTACTATCAGCCTTTCTGTTCATAGATTTTAAAAAATTATTTTTCTTCATATAATCATCCTGTGGAAAAAAGTCCCCTTATCCTTAGCTCATGATTGCAGCCTTTTTTTTTTTTTTTTTTTTTTTTTTTTTTTTTTTTTTTTTTTTTTTTTTTTTTTTTTTTTTTTTTTTTTTTTTTTTTTTTTTTTTTTTTTTTTTTTTTTTTTTTTTTTTTTTTTTTTTTTTTTTTTTTTTTTTTTTTGTCAAACTCTTTAATTCCAGATGAGGGACAAGATTTAGCAGAGGGGAAGAGCAGTGAGTTATAACTGCTTTGCCAGTGTGTGTCTTCTTGGTTTCTGTCCCTAGGACTTACTCTACTGTTACTTACTTTTAAGGCTGTCTTAACATTTCTTTTCAAATTCCTGTTCTTCCCTCCTCTTCTTTCTTTTATTATCTTGCTTTACTATCTTCTCACTTTCTCTATAGATTTTTTTAAATATGGTTACAGTGGCAGTTTCTCCCACAAATACTTTCAGATTTCTAACATTTTAAATTTCAGTCTTTTCCCTAATTTGGTTAAGAAACATTTTTCCCACCCTTATAATGTTTCCTTCTTCCACTCTCTCCCACCTGTAATTATTTATTGTTTAGGATACATATTGTTTAAAACCCCTTGTGCAAGGGAACGTAAGTTATAGCATGCTCTATTTATTTCCTTGTGAAAACAATTTATTAAACCTGGTGGAGCCAATATCCTGGAGTTGTAGAGGAGAAAAATAAATTTTTGCCTCCTATTTTCTCACTTACTAGAATACAAAATTGTAATATTAAGGCATCAGCTTTATGTGAAGCTTGACTTTAAAGGTATAAAACCATGGTGAACTTATTATACATCAAGTTGACAATGCACTGTAGAATTATATGCCTGAAACCTCTGTAATCCTTGCTAACAGATGTCACCCCAATAAGTCTAACAATAAAAATGAATTAAAAAAAAAAGGTATAAAACCATAGCAATTTAGGGTCCTTTTTAGTTTTCAGTTAAGGTGCGAAAGCTTTTGTGAAGTTGAGAAACATGTTTTTAGGAATCAATGAGGAGAACTGAGTGGAGCACAAACATTCCTCCCGGCAAAGGAAGGAAACTCTTCGTTTTGATGGTAGCAGAATGTCCAGCTTGAACTTCTAGCTTTCATGTTCAGGGGCTATTTCAGCCTCAGGTGGCCCTGCTTAATTGCCTTTCCATTCCCATTACTAACCATGATGACAGCCTACCTTTTCTAACAGATACACTTGCAATTTAATTTATCTGCTAAAATAAATCACGCATTATGGCATTTTTCTCTTCTGGGTTAATTGAATCAGTTCCTTAAATGTCTCTAAGTTTAATGATTTGAAAGGGGCACATTGTTTGAAATATTTAAAAAATTAGGGCCCTTGGGTGGTATGCAGAATGAGGGCTTATTTCAGATATAAGTGTTTCCTAATGATCTCATTCATCTCAAATGGGATATGCTAAGCTATTTTATTTGAAATGTTTCCTGAAAACTCTAACAGGAAAGCTTAATGTATGGTGTATTTATAGAGAAGTGGTATTTGATTTATTAACAAAAGCTTATAAAGAGCTTTATGTATTTTAATCCAGAAATGCTTAACAAAGTATTTTGGACTCATTAGAAAACACCTATTAAATAAATTTACTTATATTTTTATTTAACATGAATATGAACTTTTTATTTGGGATATAAACACTTATTTAATTATCCTTTTCCTTCTAACATCTAGAAGAAAAGAAGCTGAGATTGTGGCATTTATTAACCACAAAAATTCTCTACATATTAAGTACCCCATGCCCTGGTGTCACCTCTGGTCACTGTATTCTATGGAAAGGGGTATTTATGGTTGCAGGGAGTAGATTCCTAATTGATATGACTCCAAAAACCATGTTTTGATACAAAATACAATTTAAATACATCCTCCACCTTTTGGGAACCTCAGGAGACTATTTTAAAAGTGGAAACTTGATTTGTCTTTGCTGTAAAGCCCAGTTCCACATCATATATGTTTAAAGCCTTCAATTTAGCCTCAGAGATGAGCTCAGTACTGTATCAATATCACACTTAGGCATAGGGAAAAATTAAAATCCCAGCTATGCAGCCTTTTCTGACCCTCCTGAGGAAAAAGGCATTAGCTCCCTCTGCAGTTGATGGTATGTATGTGCAAGTGGACTTTGGCTTTTAAAAAGCAATAGCTTAAATTCAATGTATTTTATCTTCTACTGAAATGTTACGTTTTTAATTTGAATTACTTTGGAAGAAAAAAAAATCTCAAAATGCAGACAAATTTTAGACTACAGTTAGTTTAGGAGAGGGACTTTCATTAAATGGACTTCCAGTTTTTAGGAAAAGTATAGTAGTGGTCATTAGCCAGATTTGCCATGGAAAGTAAAGTACTTAGAACCATGCAAGTCCTGCTCACGTAGTAATTCAGAGCATGCAATATGCCAGAGCAAGTTGCAGGGGTGTGTCTCAGATTGGAAGTGACTATTTTATCAAGGTGGGTGGAGAAGAGTTACTAATAGGCAAGTTCCAGAATTTATTTTTTTTCTCACTCAGAGAAGTGCTTAGAATGTAAATTAAGTTTGTTCTTTCATTTTTCTTTCACATTCTTAGTTCGCATATTTCTTTTTACTTTTAAATTCTTTACATCCCCATTTAACTTTTAACTGTTACCACTTACTTTGGGACTCTCCCATTCTTAAACATAAGCTTCTTCCCCAATTCCTTCTCCCCTTACAGGGTCATTCACCCAAAGTGTCTTTGGGCAAATGACTCACATGAATTTTGGTGATATTTGGGATGAGGATTCATAGTCACTAGAAAATGAGACTAAATGAACAGTCATTTTTTCCCTCTTTTACATGCTGGGAGGAGCTACTGAAAAGATAGTAAGGAATACTTGAGATGTCTTGACAACAGAGGGGGAATGCCAGCCTCTTTCTTCTCAACCCCACAGTTCAATCTGTGAAAGGCACAGGGCAAAATGGGAAGCATTCAGAACCAGGACACAGACATCCAATTTGGACTTCCAACCCGGAACTACAGAGTAAGGGGTCTCTTGCTTCTGGCATACACATTACTCCTTTCAGTATCTGTGACTGCTTGACTGTTATTGCTAAAACTGAAAGATTTTTTTCTTCCTCTATCAAATAGCTTCAAATGAACAAATACTCACCGATGATTCATTATGAGCCAAACATTGACATATGGTCTGTGAAGAACAAAAAAGAAGTGTGTGGAATAACAGTAAAAGCCATTCAGGGGCCATGGGACAGGAAAGAACTCAGAATAGGCAGGGCAGAATGAAAGTGAAAGAGGATTCAGAGAGGAGACAGCCTAGTCACAAATACTTGTTTGGGGCTTTCCATGGGCCTTAAACTCTTCTACCGTGCTATGGGGGACACAAGACAAAAGAGATAAAGGTAACATTTTCCAAAACAGCGTTCCACAAAGAACGCCTTTGGCATTTTGTATTGTCAAGGTAACTAGTGTAATTCAGTAAGTTTAAGTATTTGTAATATTGGAATTCCAAAAAGCAAATCCTTGGAGATGAGATTGCTTACCACTTCCCAAATCCGAGTGAAATATTCTCACATATAAGACCCTTTGGTACAGACCTAGCCAGAAGAGAAAACAAAGGACCAAGGGCAGCTTATTTTTTCCCCACTTAAGAAGAAATGAGCGCATTAAGTAGGATACGAGGTCATGTTTCTAGTGCTTACATACCTGCTATGAATTCATGTTGCCCCTTTATTCCTGCTTAGTCAGAGGGTCAGACATTCATAGAATACTCCAATGGTTTTGAACCCAGGTTCCAATTATAATCATTTAGGGAACTTTTAACAAAATAGGTGCCTGTTCCCACATCCAGAGATTTCAGTTGGTCTAAGGTGGGGCCCAAGGCATCGAGGTTTGTAACGAAGCTGCCTGATGTCTGTAAGACGCAGCCCGCTTTGAGGTTCACTCGGTGGCGTGACTCGAGTCCACTCTGCAAGCTCTGAATTAGAAACATGGGTTCTGTGCTTCCCACTTCCTAGTGCTCTTTGATTTGCTGTTTTTAATTTACTATTTGAAAAACACATCCAGCCTCAAATGGATTGACCTTTCTACTAATGTATTTCACCTAAATTAACAGAGGCAATTAACTAATTTATATTGGAATTGTGCACTTTCCAGTTCGCATTTATCAACTCTTAAATGCTTGATCTGGTGTTACAGTTTAAATTTTTTATTATTACCCTTTAAATCTGAAGAAATGTCTTACATCTAATTAGCCAAACTTACATATTCAATTAATAGATTCATTATGGGCTAATGAATATGGAGACAGCACTGAGGCCACATCTGCCTGACTATTGGAAGGACTCAAACATTTCTGCTATGAAAAAAGAAAATGGCTGAAATTTGAGTTTTAATGTTTCTGCATATTATAATGCTCTTAAGGATTTTAATGGGCCTGCTAACATAGGAAAGACAATATGTTGTCCATACCCCCTTTGGACAACTCCCAGAGAAATATGGGAATCAGAATTGCAAAAGAAACACACATATGAAGAAATTTTTCTGTATGAAAATGTGCAGGTCTAGATTGTCATTTAAAATTACTGATTTTTTTCTAATCTGAGTTTTTTATAAAAATGCTTAAGAAAATCAACTGAGAAAATTAGAATCACAAAGTAAAACAAAACCTTTAACTTAGTATAATACACTTCAGGATTATTCCAAACTCATGTGATTTTATAAATTTTAAGATACAGCCAGGCATTATTCTGGGAACTAGAGGTTCCAGTAGTAAGTTGTATTTAGAATCTAAATAGTTCAGAGATTTAAAATGAATTTCCACAGTATTTTCACTTATTAAAATCTGGCTTTTTAGTTCTCTGGCTATGAAGAAATAGGTATTTTAGCAATTATGAAAGAGCCATGAGTCTTAGGAAAGGTGAATGAGAGCTAGAGAATGCACTTGAAAAAATATTTTTAGGGATGGCAAGACAGAGGAAAATAATCAGAAATCACTTCCGGAGTATGTGGTATCTTCCACATCAAAGCAAAAATTAAACAAGTGACTTTAGATTTAATGTCTGCAGTATGACAATAAGAGTATTTCAGGGCATGTGCATGCTACTACTCTATTAGGACACTCTTTTTTTTTTTTTTTAACTTTATTCTTCTTAAATTTTAGCTGACACTTAAATTACTAAAAGACCACATTTCTTTTTCGGTTATAGAAGTGTGAAGTCCCAATATCTTTGCTAGAGTATCAAGTGTGTATTTATCAAATATTCTAAAAATGAATTACTGCAATATTTATATGTCTAATAGAGATGGCCTCTTAGGTCTAGCATTGGCTAGACTCCCTGGGGGTATAAAAAAGAAAACTAAGTGTAGTCACACCTCAAGAAATTCATGATTTAATTCTCATAAGGAAAAATCTTCATAATTGACAATAAATATATGTAGGCCCACAACAGTTGGTGCATTTCAAGGGTGGTTTACTGTCTTTAGTATCCAAAAACAAACAAATAAACAAAAAAATGCCAATATGAGTAAATCTTCCCTATGTTGTTCTCAGTAGAAAGAACAGAGGAAAAGAGAAAAAAAATAGACCCATGGTGTGATCAAGAGAACTGGAAAAAGAATATATAAGCAGTGTCTGAGTAAGAGGTTTGTAGAGGTACCCTGCATGTGCAAATACACCAAAAGCAAATCTAATGAGGAATCATTAAGGATCTGACTTTTGGTGCCAGTAACCCTACATCCACTGTCATGACTAACACTGTTCAATCCCCAAGAAAATAGTTAACCTTCTTTGGGGTGGGACAAGAAAGCTTTGCAGGGATGTTACACCTGAATTTGGACATGAAACCTGAGGTTTTCCCTAGGGACTTAACAGAGAGAGGGAAGGACACTCCAAACACAAGGAACAGCATATACAAAGGTAGAGAGGCATGGAAAAGTTTGTCATGTTCAGAGAAAAAACAAACAAAATAGATCAGTGTGGAAGTGTAGAATGTGTATCAAGGAGTAGAAGGAAATGCAAAGATAGGTTGGTAGTGGAGGGTCAGGTAAGTAATGTGGCAGATTGCACTTTTCAAAGATGACCTCACCAATATGTATCCCATCCCACAGGATTTTAACATCTCTCCAACCAGAGACTGGGTTTCTATTCCATCTCCTTGAACTTGAGCTACCTCTGTAACCTCCCTGAGCAGTAGGACATGGCAATAAATGATGCTGCATGAGTTTTAAGGCTAGGTCATAAAAGACAGTATAGATTCTGCCCAACGGTGCTTCTCCCTCTTTCCCTTCATCAATCTCTTTGTCCCTCCCTCCCTCTCCCTCTCTGGACACTTGTCTTTGGAATTCAGCATGTTGTGAGGAAGTCCTGACCCAATGGAAAGCTAAGTGTGGGTGTTCTGGCCCCCAGTCCCAGCCAAGACCCAGCCAGGACCCAACCAGCATCAGCCATCAGAAATGGGATGAACAGGACTTTAGATGTTTTGGTTTAGCGAGTCTTCTTGCAGGAAACAAGACATTACAGAGAAGAAACAGACCATCCCTGCTGTATTCTGCCTGAACTTCTACCCACAGTAACCATGAGAGACAATAAATGATTGTTGTTATAAGTTGCTGGGTTTAGGGTAATTTTGAATACACCAGTGGGTAATGAAAACAGTCATGCCAAGGAGTTGTCTTTTATCTCAATGACATTGGAGAACGAATGAAGGTGTTTTTATCAGGAAAGTGGCATAAGAATTGCAAATGAAAAAGATAGTCCTGGTGGCAATATGGAAATAGGATGGTTGGGGAAGGATGGCTTAGGGAAAACAGGAGACTATGACTGCTATCCAAGCCAGTGGGAATGGTAGAGCAAAAAGCATTTACACTTTTTAGGAAAACTTTCTTAATTTTAGTTTAGTTTAGGAATGCTCTTACTTTTATGTACCCCAAAGGTGAGAGTCAGTAAGGAAAACAAAATACTTGAGCTAATTCTTTCCCAATTCTCCTCTATCCCAACCTTTCCTCTGCTCCCTTGTTTCCAGATCCTAAGCTTTCCAAGTTTATTTCATTGGTCCTTTCATTCCTACCTAGTGACATCTGGATGCTAACAGCACACTCGTCCTAGTTGGTATCTTCTCCTTGCCTCTTTCATAGTATGAAGGTCATGATGCCAGTTTAATAACCTAGAGTTTCTGTTGCTTCTAGCTCATCAGCATCTAGGTTCAGAGAAGAACTCAGTCCTGGGTTTTGTAGGGGGCATAGAAGGGCATATTTGAGAGAAAGAGGATCTCAACTGTTGGAGAGGTGGGTTCTGCCTTTTTAACCTAGATAATAGTGATAATTATGAGACCTATATGAGTTACACTATTGTGTACTATTATGACACCAAAGATTGTTATAGATACTAGTATAGTGTAAACTGCATAATACCATTTACCTCATAAGGCGAGACTTGTTAACTGTTGACAATTGTCTAGTATATGTGGAGGAGAGACTATTCCACGACGTGATGCTGCCGGACTCACAGGCTAGACGCAGGCCAGGACAGACTTGGCCTCTCGTAAATCCCCTCAGAGATCTCTGATCATAATCTACTTTCCTTCTTACATAAACCAGTACCTCTCCCCTAAGTCCCAGGCATGCTGGTTCCTGGCACAGGCCATTGTCCTGCCCTGGGAAAGCATACGAGGCAGTTTCCTTTACCCAGGGTGAGTCTCGCACCAGTTTCCCTATCCATCTTTAGCTCTAATCTTTATAATTCTTTGGCACCTGCCACACAGCATGGAGGATATCCACTTCATCTTGCCACTGCCCAAGACACGTTTTGTACGAATGTAAATTCCCTTTAATGAACTCTGTTAATTGCCAGGCTGGAAAGGCCAGCCCCTTTCTTCAGTCTTTCCCTGCCTCCCACTTATGAAGGAGGGTTTTCAGTCTCGGGGCTTTTCCCAACATCCCTGTGCGTGCACACTAATACAAGTATATGATGGAATGTAAAAGTCTAAGACATATTTAGGAAAGCAATGCAGACCTCTTCCAAATACACAGTGAATTAAAATTTTTCCTTTATTTAACTTATGCTTCATTCTTCCTGCTAAATATTAGACTCACCTCTAAAGTTATCTAAGAGGAGTTGACAATAAGATCTTACACACACTGTCGTGCATTTTTATTTATCTTAGTAAGATTTTTTATTCATCTTTTCCAGAATTACTTCACAAAGCAAATTTCTCTCTGCCAGAATCTTTCATATTCATTATCTTACTCAACCCTCACATCAAGTCCACAACGTAATATTTTATCTCTATTTTGCAGTTAGGAGAACTTTTCTGAAAAAGTGATAAAGCAGGGCTTGAGGCTGGGTATTTTGACTTTCAAATTCAGAATCAAATACAGAAAGTATGGTGGAATTGAGCCATATCTTTACAACAGCAGTAATTGAAGGCAAACTTCTTTTGTCTTATAATCATTTAATCTGTTTTTATCCACACAATGACAAATGATAATAACGGTTATACGCAAATGGTTGGGTGGATGTTCAAACCTAAGTTGCTAAGCCTTTTAAATCCTCATATGATGGTTTCCACTATTCCTATGTGAGCATCAACCCCAGCACCTCAATCATTCTCTATTATATTGTAAGAACTTGGCAGGCAATTATGGTGCTTAAAAACCCAGGTTCTGGAGCCAACTCTGTAATTCTGCCATTTGTTATTTCTGTGACCCTAAGCAGTTGCTTATCCTCCCAGTGCCTTTCCTTTCCCTTTTAAGTGTGGATGATAGGAGTGCCCATCTAGTGGGTTTGTTGGTACAATTAAATGAGTTAATGTAGATAAAGTACTTAGAACATTGCCTGCAACGTACTAAATGCTAGTTAACATTTGACTTATTATTATTATTATTATTATTAATTACCACTACAATTACAGGAACCTAAAGGCAGTCAATAAATGATTATGAAACCAGTATGGCAATTTATTAGCACACATTTATGTGTACATGTGTGTGTGGTATGTTTATAGTTGTTTGTATTTTTTTCTTTCACAGTTTTATTTTCCAACCAAGATTTAAGGGTACGTATTGTCTGGTACTTGCAAAGTCTCTGTCTTTAATCATCATGGTAACTAGACAGAATAAATGACGAATTGTACTAGTTTGCTAGGGCTGCCATAGCAAACTATCACAGACTGCGTGGCTCATACAACAAAAACTATTTTCTCATAGTTCTGGAGGCCAGAAGTCCAACATTAAGGTGCTGGCATGCTTGGTTCTCAGGAAGCCTCTCTCCTTGTCTTGAAGGTGGCCAACCTCTTGCTGCTTCTTCATATGGTCTTTTGTCTGTGCCCACACATCCCTGGGATATCTTGTGTGTCCAGATTTCTTCTTATAAGAATGCAAGTCAAATTTGATTAGGGCCCACCCTAAGGCCCTCATCTTAAATTAATCACCTCTTTAAAGGCCAAATATGGTTACATTCTGGGGCAGGGGTAAGATTCAACATACTAATTTGTGGGGGACACAATGCTGCCCACAATATGACTATTTAGATTATGTTCACATGCCTACTGGGTAGTTGCTGTGATTCCTCACTAGAGTTATGCAAAGAAATTCCCACAGTTTCCCAAGCATAGTGTCCTTGACAGTAGGAGACATGCACAGACACTTGGTTGAAATATGGTATCTTATTAAATCCTCTTGCTGTTTCAGCTGGATTGCTAACTTCTAGGGGAAGGTGTGTGAGTGTGAAGCCACCCCTAAAGCCCCCTGTGCAGCCTGTCATTGACCTGCATGCCTGCTATGCAGATATGCAACATAGAACCTGGGGGTGGCGGGGAGGCCAGAAAGTGGAGCTGCTAGAAAATGCCAACATTGATCAGAATATTTCCTGTTGGTTTATTTCTGAGGTGTCTAATAATTTAACTCAAAGATAGTTATAACTTGGCTTTTTCAAGGAGAAAAGGAAGGAAGATTGGAGGGAGCAACTAAAATATGATGGCAGAGCAAGGAAAGACTAGATTCACATCTTGTATATCAGTCAGCCCTGGGATGTGTCAGAAAACTTATATGAAGGAACAAACTCCTGCAATAGGCTTAATCGCTTAGCTCTAACTATTCTATTATTCAGCCTTCTATCTGTCATAACACCTTTGGGGGGGCTTGACTTTCTTGGTAGCAGTGAACTGCAGGGTAAGTAATTAAGGCAGCAGGTTATTAGCTACTAATGACCTAAGTTAATGAAAGGAAGTTATGCCCAGTTGTTAATAACTTAATTCAAAGAGAGGTACAACAGGAGAAAGAGTTCCAGTGCTGGAATTTCTCCCTATACAGCAATGGTTTATCTTTGGAGATGGGGCAAGGTGGATTCACAAATGGGGGACTTCTTTACACTGACTTTGACTGCATCAGTGGGATATATTACAGAACTGCAGACCCCGAGGCATTCTCAGGCTTGTCGCTGTTGGGTCATTAACTTGACTTACAAAGCAAGTCCGTCTTACTGTGACCTCCTCTTCTGTCCGCTGCATCAATCTTCCATGGATTTAGTGTGCTTCAACATCAGCCGTTTTCAAAATTATCTTGTTTGATTTCCTCTGTTTTTCAGAATTCACTGACTTCTTCTTCTCCTAGAGTAGTTTTCCCTCTTGATCAATAATATTCAAGGCGTCCTCACCTTTTATTTCCTTCTAAGATTTTTATCCCTTTGGTTGTAGTTGCATTTGACTATGTCACTTAGCTTACATTGCCGTTGGATGTGGCTGTATGGGTTTGTCATTACTTGTTTGTTTGTTTAGAAAAGGCTGTAATTTAGTACTGCTTTAGAAACTAGGTTGCCTTTAAGTCTAGTGAATCCATTATTTTTAAAAGTCACTCATTATTTGTTTCACATACATAGATACTTATTTAGAATTAATGATGAGTCACGGTATATTTAAAACAGCGAGTCATTGCCCCACATAGAATATAATAGGAATTATTCAGAAGACAACCATCACCTTTTCCGTGGTCATGCCTTAAATGAAAGATAACTGAGGTTTTAGATTCTGGATAATTCAGAATCTCAAAATAGCTTTCCCCCAATTATCCAGATATTTTTTGGAAATATTGAGTCAATTCACAGGATCCCCTCAAGTAATTTCACAAGGGAATATTTATTGATCCCCTACTTTAAATAGGTCAAGTTCACAAGGTGCTACAGACATACAAAGGTAAGGAAGATATCAAGGACTAAATTTGTTAGAATATGGATAGTTTTAATGTAAAGT
The DNA here is from genome assembly GCA_004026885.1 of Lyroderma lyra. Classification (NCBI taxonomy): domain Eukaryota; kingdom Metazoa; phylum Chordata; class Mammalia; order Chiroptera; family Megadermatidae; genus Lyroderma; species Lyroderma lyra. The sequence continues at coordinate 12,006 of PVJL010000406.1, read as the reverse complement.
GAAATAAGAGTAACAAAAACAAAGCATATAAAAGTTTAGGAAGATTACAGAAAAGTTTTTGAAGGCATATGAAATAAACTTTGAAGATTTGGTATAATTTTTTGGTCCCTGAAAGATGGGGAAGAGTGGCTTTAGCATGAATGAATTAAGGAGAAAGCATCTAAAAATCCAGAGGCTTAAAAACACTGGATATGGTTTGCCTCTAGTTAGGGGGAGGAGATAGGAGGTAGAGACAGCAAAGCAAATCAGTACCATGGAGATTACTGAATATCAGGCTCACCAGTTTATCTCCTCTCCTCTCCTCTCCTCTCCTCTCCTCTCCTCTCCTCTCCTCTCCTCTCCTCTTGTCTTCCTCTCCCCACCTCCTCTCTCTCTCTCTCTTTCTTTCTTTCTTTCTTTCTTTCTTTCTTTCTTTCTTCTTTCTTTCATTCGTTCAGAAAGTAACAAAAAAACCACTAAGATAACATACAGTGGTGTCAAAACCAAAAGAAAGAAGAGTTTTAAGATGAATGGAAAAAGCATTATTCGCAATAGGCAAAGAATGGAAACAACTTAAATGTCTATCAATTAGTGAATAGATAAACAAAAGTGGCATAGCCATAAAATGGAATACTATTTGACCATAAAAAGGAATGAAGGACTAATACATGTTACAACATGGATGAATCTTGAAAACATGCTAAGTGAAACAAGCCAGTCACAAAGGACTACATATATGATTCTATTTATATAAAATGTCCAAAACAGACAAATCCTTAGAGATGGAAAATAGATTAGTGGTTGCCTAGGGCTGAAGGGCAGTAGGGGGATATTTAGGGGATGACAACTAAGGAGAAGGGAGTTTCTTTTGGGGATAATGAAGTGTTTCAAAATGAATTGTGTTAATCAGTGCACACCTCTGTGACTATATTAAAAGCCATTGGATCATATCCTGTATCTGGGTGAATTGTACGATTTGTGAATTATATCTTAATCTAGCTATTTAAGAAAAAATGATAAAAGAGTATCAGTTTTGGCAGGAAGGTCAAAGAGATTGAATACTGAGAAAAGACAATGGAATTTGGTGATTAAAAATTCATTAGTGACCTTTTAAAAGGGAATTTCTTCTGTGAACTGGTGGGAGGAGAAGTGAGTGGGTGAGGAGGAAGTGAAGGCAGAGCTGTCATTTAAGAAGTTTGACCATAAAGGGTGAGGCCACAGGACATGAACTCTTCTACTTCCCCCTACATACCCTCCACATTTATTTTTAACAAATCTTCTCATTAGTATTTATTATTTCTGAAGAAAACTGTTCTTTTGGGCTAAGGTATCCCTCACCACCTGAGTTCGTAAGCTCACTTTCTACTTCCAGTTCCAGAATCTTACTTGATTTGCTGTTTTCTTTCTCAGTTAAATAATGAAAAAAACATCATACAAATCCAAACTGAGAGACATTCTCCAAAATGATTGGTCTGTAATGATTAAAAGTGTTAAGATCAAGAGAGTCTAGAAAAACTGAGAAACTTTCTGATTAAAAGAGACTAAGAAATTAGCATAATAACTAAATGTAATACATGATTCTAGACTGGCTTCTTTTGTTATAAAAGATGTTATTGGGACAACAGCTGAAATTTGAATGGGGTCTGAAGATTATATAATACATCAATATTGACTTCCTGATTCTGATGGTTGTTTGTTTCTATGTGGGGGAATGTCCTTGTGTGTGTCAATACTAGAGTAAATGGAAGTGATAGAGCATCATTTTGACAATTTACTCTCAAATAATTAGGAAAAAGGTGCTTTGTACAGTCCTGGCAACTTTTCTGTAACTTTGAGAGTGTTTCAAAAATATAAATAGAAATATTATTGTGGAACAAAAATGAAGGGATCTTAGGAAGGTAATCCTCCCAGCAACCTGCAGAAACTAGCAGAAATTCTTTCTGAAAGAACACAACTTTAGCTTGAGTCTCAAAGAATTCTTACTTATGAATTCGCAGATAAAATTATAAAACACAGGAAAACACGTTACCATGAAGAAGAGCCAGCAAAAACAAGACATAGCAGAATTAGAACCATCGAGCCTTCAGATGCTGGAACTACCAAAGAATATAAAATACATATGAGTATGTTTAACATGTTCTAAGATGTAAAAAGGAGACTTGAACATACATAGGAGACTCCAAAAAGACTTGAAAAAAGATTCAAATAAAAATTCTAGAAAAGAAAAATACATTAATTAAAAATTAAAAATTAAAATTTGACATGATAAGAATAAATTAGATGTAGTTCAAGAGAGAACTAGTGAACTTGATGGTAAGTCAAAAAATTTCTGGAATGCCAAGAGACGAAAAGATGGAAAATGTGAAAAAGGTAAAGAGAGATAGAGGCTAGAGTGAGGAGGACAAATGTTGGACTGGCATTTCAGAGGGTGACGATAGGGAATTGGGAAGAGGCAATAATTGAAGAGATAATGGCTGAGAATATTCCCAGAATCATTCAAAAACAATCAACAATTATATTTTTAAAATTTCTCAAAATTCATCAGGCAAATACCTAAGAAAAGCTGGTTTTTATTTGAGTATCACACAAAATAGCCTTTAAGGCAAAAAAGGATTACTAGAGTAAAAGAACATAACCAATAAACATTTCTTTGCATCAGGAAAATAACATTTTAACAATTATATGCACTAATAAGATCTCAAGTACATAAAGTAAAAATTGATGAAACCACAAAAAAGAAATAGACAAATCCACCATCCTGCTGAGAGAACTTTAATACAACTCGTAAGTCTCAATTTCTCAGCCTGCTATATCAAGCAGAAATATTGGTAAACTATTTTGAGCTTTGCAGGACACTTGGTCCTGTCCAAAATGTCCACCAGGACATTTGGTCCACTCCTAAAGGTCCTTGATATTTGGTCCTCCATGGACATTTTGAACAGGACCAAATGTCCACTAATCATTTGAAGAATACACATTGAAGCTTTAAGCAATTTAAATATGAGATCTCATTAAGATAATGTTTTTTTACCTCAGCATAATTAATTTTTATAATTAACGCAATAGATAATCCCTTACATTTCATCATTCGAAACACCTCCATGAACAACTAATGTGGTGGTGTAGTGGCTAGGCTTTGGTGCTCTCACTGTTGCAGCCTAGGTTTGATCCCTGCTCAGGGGACCCAAAAAAATTTTTTTAAATCATAGTGGGAAACAGAAACTAACAGAACAAAATATATAACTTCCCAAAATTTTTGGATGAAACTAAAACTGTACCTTAAAAAAAAAAAAAGTATGACTTTAAATTTTTATTTCAGCAATTATTGAGACTTATTTTATTAAACTATAATAATTAAGACATTATGGTCTTGGCTCAAGGATAGACAAATAGATCAATGAAAGAGAATGATCTATCCATACACAAATCAACTTGTGTATGGACATTTGGTTTATGACAGAGCAGGGAGGAAAAAGACACTTTAAAAAAAAATAAATGGTTCTGGATCAAATAGATATTCATAAGGGCCAAAAACATTCTCACATTACACGTAAAATCAATTCCAGGTGGTTTGCAGATTTAAACATATAAATAAATCAATAAAGATTTCAGGAGATAACATAGAAGAATATCTTCATATCTTTATGAACTTAGGGTTGGAAAAGATTATTTAAATATGGTCAAAAAAACCATTTACCATAAAATAAAGTTTGATAAATGGGACTACTTCTCTCGGCCTTATTAACAGCTCAAACACAAAAAGGCTTATCTGGCTCTTCCCAACTAGGCCTGGCTAGCTAGCTTTACAGTGTAATATTATGGGTGTTTTCACTAATAAACCAAGGAAAAGGGATTAAAATTGTTCTGTAAACCAGTGGCCAAAACACCTATGTCTTGAAGCTTTGCCTGTTTCGAGGTGAATTTTCTTAGACTTTTGACACCTTTCCCAATAATTTAATCCCTGCTTAACCAGGCTGAAGCTAAATTGAATCTGTTTAGGCCAAAATGATGCCCACCTAGGTCAGATCAAGGTCCACCACAAAAGACCACATACCACATACACTTATTAAGGCTGTGCTGGCCCTCTCCAGGTATAAATAGCCACATAGCTCGTAACACTTGCAAACCTACAAATCCCTCCAACTGTCACAGGCAAAAACCATGTGACCTCAAACACTGGAGTCCTGAAGTGCCTCGTGTGGGGGCTCCAGAAGCCTCAACCACTACATGACATTTTAGCCTCTATAGTGTCTGTCAATCCTTGTTCATTTATTTAAGATTTCCAGTTAAGTTGGAGTCAAAGGATTTTAGAAGGACAAGTTCAGAAACAATTGAAAAATAAGACAAGAGTTTTTTAGACAGATTTTTTATATTTAGCTTTATGATAAACTGGGGTCTGTGGTTTGAATTTGCAGCCACAACAGTGTCCTAATGTGTCCCCTGTGGATCTAAATGGCTTCAAACTATAGGCCTCCCTTTGGCTGGAGCAGAGACCATCCCGGTGAGCTCACCACAGGACAGCAGACCAAAGGGCTGCACTCCACATTTAGTCACATGTGAAAGACTCGCTAGAAGGGGATTTGCCATTCAGGCCCAGCCCTTTCTCCCAGACTCCCAGATGTCTCTTCTCACTTAGGAGGGAGGGAGTGAGGAGATGGAGAGATGACATGCCCGGGACAGCCCTCGAGCAGACACTCCTTCATGGAAACACGAGAGAAAGGAAGTGGATGATTCTTCCCACCCAAACTCTGGTCTGATATAAAATTCTTCAGAAATCACTGTTCTCCTCACCAAAAAAAGTACATATTACCCCATATATTTATGTTTAGAATTGCAGGGAACAAATCTGACCTTAGTTTAATTTTTGCTTCTTAGGAAATTAAAAGTAGAAGGGGAAGGGATTCATTCATAGCAATCAGTCAAGGAAGAGGGCACAACCTTCAACACATGGTACCAAAGAAAACATGGGGAATTTTGAGTCTGAGGCAGTCCAGAATGGCCCATAAACCTGCTGCTACCTCTCAGAGGCCTACTTATAGCTCGAGAAGGTGAGAGAATCCAATCCTCACTGTCTCAATAATGCTTTCCAATTTGTAAGAAGTATACTGTAGCAACAAGTCAGTAGCCTTGTAAAAGCTATTAAGACCTTCAAAGCAGATGCTCTACACATGTCACCATGGAACCTTAGCAAAGGTTGGAAGGACTGTAGGACTGGCCATCTTCCAGGCAAGTTGCCAAGTATGTGGGAATCAGCTGACACCCACAGAAGTAAGCCTTATCTCTGGCTAGGAGGATGGGCCCTGATGGAGAAGGTGTGTATATTCATTTCTCATAGCTGCTAGAACAATTCACCACAAACTTGTGGCTTAAAACAACACAAATCTATTACATTGCAGTTCTGGAGATCAGAAGTCTTGAGCTAATCAGAGTGAACCAAAAAGAACATGAGAGAAAATCAATTAGAGAGAAGGAAATAGAAGACATAAGGGTAGTTGTTTTGTTTATTGTAGAAAGCACTCCTCAACAATGACATACGTTTTCAGAGATAGCATTTAAAAAGTTTCTGAAGTAAATGAAAAACTGAATCTTCAAACTGACAAACAACATACCATTAAAAATAATACAGATTAAGTAGGGCATTTCAGTTAATGAGAAAAGTCTTGTTCAAGCAAAAAGTAGAAGAGACATACAGATACGCATACAATATAAATATGTAGTTAACTTATTATTTATTTAAAATATGTATATTATAAATTGTATAAATATGATTATGTAACTTAAATAAATAATATAGCCATAAGTATACATTACTATAGATGTTAATTTATATATAGTTATATAAAATATTTCAATATATTTACATATAAATACAGATATACTCGTATGTTAATGTATACATGTAAATATATGTTGTCTTTAATTTTTACATATAAATTAAAGATTTCATATATATATTACATGTTGTAATCACATACTATAAAGAAATATAACTATAATATGATACAGGTTAATAGAGATGGGTTAGATAACCCACTTAGGGCTTTCAAGGATGGTATCACTGAGAAGGTTACATTTGACCTGACAGCTGAAAAATGAGGAGAAACCAGGATACCAGTGTTTCAGGAAGAGAAATAGCATATGTGAAGGCCCTGTGGTAGGAAAGAGCTTATAGTATGTTAATGTAACTGAAAGGGAGAGAGGAAAACATAGAAACAGAACAATATGAACCTAAATTGAAGAGAGTTAGGATTTTTTCAAAATGCCTAAGGCAGTCTGAAGTCTTTTCTGGACACCAGGAAAAATGGATCAAAGTCTAAGTAAATCATGCCAATGTTCATCATCAAAGTAACATTATCACAAATACAAGGTTCAAAATTAAACAGAAGGACAAAAGGACAATTTATGCAATTAGGTGCTCAGTTGAATATTTTTTCCATAGAAGAACAGCTAGTGGAACCAAAAGTAATATACCTTGTTACTTTAAAATCACCCTGTCTAATACAAAACTTAGCACTTCAAATATTTGTGATCATCTTTGAATCTGGGTGAAGACTAAAAATTATTAGATATTTTTTAAAGTTAAAAGTTTAGCACTGAGCTAATTCGACATACTTGACAGCAATTATCTGTGAGTCCAATTAATAGCAATGAATCATTTGATGATAATAGTAAACAGTTAATACTTACTATGTGCCAGGCCTTATGCTAGGCACTTTACATATATAATTGTCACAATATCCCTGTGAGGTAGATACTATTATTATCTCTTTTTTACAGACAAGAAAACTGAGACACAGCAAGGATTAAATACATGCCCCAAGTCACACTACTGCTAAGTGCTGGAGATAGGATCGGAACTCACAAGGTCAATCTCTAGAATCTGATCTTTCTATTAACCATTTCCCCTTTAATTTGCTATCCAGAAAGAATGATCTTATTGCAAAAACAACCACTACCGTCAGCACGACATTTCAGCCCAGCCAGGAAGGTTTGGGGATCTGCTGGCCCTCAATTCAAGTCACTTACTACCACAGTGCCTTTGGGCAAGTTACACAAACTCCCTAAATCTCTGCCCTTGTAAAGGGTCAATGACAGCATATACAAAGCACTTAACATGTGGTAAGTAGTCAATAAATGTTTGCTATTAAAAGTGTTACCTTTCAGTTATTTGGGGATGAGTGGGTTGGGGAGGGGAGAAAGAGGAGGGGGTGGGAGACGAGGGAGGGGGAGCTAAATATAAGGTGATGGAGAGGACACGTTGGGTGGTGAACTTATTACACAACAAGTTGACAATGCACTGTAGAATTGTATGCCTGAAACCTATGTAATCCTTGCTAACAGATGTCACCCCAATAAGTCTAACAATAAAAATGAATTTTAAAAAAAAAGTGTTAGAAAGTCGTCAAGTTTTTAATCATTTCACAAATGTGGGAATTGAAGCTCAAAGGGGTGAAAGCTCTTCGTAAGTCCTCGTAGTCTGTCAGGCTTCTCATTTGTTCATTTGTTCATTCCTGCAGACATTCTTATATTCACTCATTAAATGAACATGTGCTAAACATTTATTTTTTGACTTAAAAAAAAAATAAAATCACAGGTTCAGAAAAACATACTAAGAAAGTAAGGAACACATTTTCATTTTATTAATTTTTATCAAATTTATTAGGGTGACATTGGCTAGTAAAATTATAGAGGTTTCAAGTGTATGGTAATTCTATTCTTAATTTTTTGAGGAACCTCTGTACTGTTTTCCGTAGTGGCTGCACCACAATACATTCCCACCAGCAGTATGTGAGGGTGAGCAACACCCTTGTTAACAATTACCCAGGTCAAGAAATAGAATATTTGCAGCCCCATGAAGGCCCCCACACCACCAGGTGCCCCACCCTGTTGATACCCTGCCCTTCTCTCTATCTTGACTTTCCTAAGTAATCCCTTCCTGTGTTTGCTTTTGATTTTATGACCCAAGAGTACACTCTTAGATCCTATTGCTAATTGTTTTTAACTTCACATGTCTCTTTTAATCTTCAGATTCCCCCTGAATTTCTTTATTTTCCTTATAATTTATCTGCTGAGAAAACTGGTCATTCAACTTATGCAATTTCTGGATTTTACTAATCACATCCTCACTGTGCTGTTCAGCTTGTTTTCCTGTTTTCTGTGTTTTCTGCAAATAGGCAGCTAGATCCAGAGATTGGACCAGACTCAAGTTCAACCTCTTTAACCAAACTGTATGAGATTGTGTTTTCATCAAAGGGCAACATAATATCTACTTATTATTATTATTTTTTACATTAGCAGTCATTGTTCCTCAATGCCTAGCTCCATTTATTCACTGGGTGTTGCAAAGTGGTGATATGCTAATTCTAGAATTTTGTTTTCATGTATTGACTTCAATAAGTTTATAGGAATCCACTTTGCCTCATTTATTTGCCTGCATATTTTTCTACAATAGCACCCATAATACTACAGCATGCAATTTGCTCACATGCCTATCTTTTCCTATGTGAAGAAACCCACTTGAAAGCAATGACTGGGCTGTAGATGGTGCTGATGCCTTGCCCCATGTCTCCTTTGCTGACTCCGGGCTCTTCTGCAGCTGTTGTGCACACTGCCACCTTCCTGGCTCAAGTGATATGTGGATCTCCTTTGCTGCCCAAGGGTTTTCTCCTCTGCCATGAGAATTTGCTCTGCAGAGCAGCTCAGAAGTGCCTAGGATGTAATGCTTTTAGGGACACACCTCACCCAATGAGGGACAGAAATCTGTAGATAAATGCCTCAGCTTCCTGGCCCCTGATAAGAGGATTCTGAGGCACATTCTACATGGTTCCAAAGAGGATCCCCAGAGTGACTGAGCCTCAGCTGTCCACAGTGAGACCCACTCATTATCCCTTCCCAGTCATGTTTTCCTCACTCCTTCCCTGAAACTGCCTGGGGTCACCTCCCAAGTAAACAAAGTGCACCTGACCCCTCGTCTTGGTGTCTACATTAGAAGAAAATTTTAAAACTAAGAGAATTTCTTATTCATCTTTTTGGAACATTTTACATACTTGATAAGTTTAATGTATCAATAAAGGAATAAATTAATGAGAGCTGTAATGATTCCAACAGTCAGGTGGGAAATTATCTTATAGTCAGGGCTGATGTGCAGGGATGGGACAATAGGAAGTAAATAGAGTTGTCCCAGATGGAATCAGCAATCAGAAAGAAGCTGGGGCCAGAGAATGTGCAGAAGTTGGGGCAATAATCTGAAAAATGAATCCATAAACAAACTAGTTGGATAGCCCAAGATTAGTAGGGACCACAAGGGCTTGTTTATTTAAACTTGGAAGAAGTAGGTTGGGGTCAGGGCTGGGGATCAGGACTGAAGTGATTTCTCCAAGCATCAAGGCAGAGCAGGGCACTGTGAGACAATTACACACATCTCTCTTCTATCTGTAAGTGATGTCTATCCAGTGGATATGTGTGAGAGAAGGTAGCATGGAATAAGTGGTGCATCCTACCTGAAAAGGGCAGGGAAATGTTTTCTAGAGAAGTCACCCATAGACTCTACCTCATCCCATTTGGCCTGATCTCTCAGCTGAAACACAGCCTGACTCAACCGATTGAGGGTTGACAATAGGAGAATTACATGATCCAGTCCGCATTTTGGAGAATGGGCTAGAGCAGAACAAGACCAGTAGAAAAGCTAGATCTATTAGAAAACTCTTGTGGTAATCCAGACACAAAAGTATGACAGCCTAAACTAAACCTGTGGTAGAAGGGCTGGAAGGAAAAAAACAAATTTCAGAAGAATAAAGGAGGCAGGACTGAAAGAACATGGTGATGGATTGCAAACAGGGTGTGCAGGAGAGAGAAGAGTTTAAGGATCTTTCTAAATGAAATGTCTCGGGGGATGATGATATCATTCATGGAGGTAAGGACAAAGGGGGAAGAAAAGTGGGGAAGAGAGTGGACTCAGTTTGGGGCATAAAGAGTTGGAGATGCCCTTGGGGTGTGCAAGTAGGAACGTGACCAAAATATGACAGAAATAAAAAAAAAGGTGCAGGGTAGTGTGGCCAAAGAATTTGGAACTGAAAGGAATGACAGTAATGGAAATAGTGAGGACTCGGGAAAGCTGGCTTTCTTCCTCAGAGATACAGGCTGGAAAGGGGATGTAGAAGAATAAGCCATGGAAAAGTGTCACAAATGAAACTGGGTTCCTAGAGGAAAGACTATTTATTTAGAGCCAAGAGAAGAAGCAAATGGATAGGGTGAGGGTGGAAAGGCCGTTATCAATCAGGGGCTTTGCTCGGGGTTCTAAGGAGAACTTTATAGGCAGTTGACCAGGCACTTTGGCCAAGCCCAACCTGGGAGGACGGAAAGAAGAAAAGATAGACTGAGTGTATTTCAGCTCACTCTAAACAAGTCGCACATTCCATGTGTACTACAGGTACAGATTCTCCGCTTTAAACTTTTCTAAATTGTGCCCTTTCTCCAATCGTGTAGAGCGGGGGCCGGAGTGTGGAGGGACCCTGCAAAATATCTCTTAGGCTTTTTAATATCAGAAGTTGAAATACAGTTGTGGTTGTTTTCAACTGAATTCTTTAAAAAAATTTTTCTTCATCCAACTTTTCTTTGCTTTGTGTAAGTCACCTGATGGACCATATTTCAGAAGAGCTATTGTTGGATGGCAGAGAAAGGACCAGAATGGAGGACGTGGTGTATTTGTGAAGTATAGAACTGTTTTCTGGGGAGAAAAGGAAAAGATAAAAGGAACTATTCATTCATACACTCCAACAGGCATTTTGAGGAATGTGAAAGAAGCTTTCTTCCTTAGAATATTTACTCACCCTCAGCTAGGGGATGAGTTAAAATTATGCATAATTGTAGTACTGGTCAGCGATGACTCTAAGGTTTCATAAAGGACATGCAGGAAAGTCTTCAATGAAAGGGGAGGAAATTACAGTGGTGTTGGGGGGTGAGTCAGGAGGTTATTCTTGGCAGGCGAGCAGGGGAACCGGGGTAGAGCTGGGTATAACAATGCATTCTCAAGGGAATGACATAGGGTGTCCCAATTGGGGATGAAATTGAAGGTATCAATGGGGCCCCCTGGCTAATGACCTTGAATGCTGGGCTCTGAGAGTGCATTGATCTGATATGTAAGAGGAAGTCATTGCAAATTTATACAGGGGATGGCAAGATGAGAGTGATGTTTGAGAAGTAATTGCCTGGATTATTAAAGTCAGTTAAGGTAACATATTTGGGGCATTGATTCCTGTGATAGTTGAATAATGGCCCCCTATAGATGTTCATATTCTAATCCCTGAAACCTGTGACTGTTACTGCATATGGCTAAAGAGACTTTGCAAAAGTGATTAAGTTAAAGGTCTTAAGAGGGTGAGAGTATGCTGGATTACCTAAGTGAGCCCAGTAGAATCACAAGAGTATCTTGAAGAGGGAGGCGGGAGATCAGAGTGAGTAATAAGAGATACAATAACAGAAGCAGAGGGTAGAGTGATGCAAGGAAGGGACCACAAGCCACAGAATGCAGACAGCCTCTAGAAGCTGAAAAAGGCAGGAAACAGGAGCCTCCAGAAGGAATGAAGCCCTACCAGCACTTTATTCCAGAACTATAAGGAAACAAATTTGTGGTGTCTTAAGCCACTAACATTTGGTAATTTGTTTCAATAATAATAGGGAACTGATACAACTCTCTTTGAGAGACCGATAGAAAAATGCATGTCCACAAACCACCAGCAGTATTTTTAAAACTAATCTCAGGGATTTTACAGTCTCATTAAAACTCATCTACGAACCTTCTAGGGAGTGTTGGTTTCCTAGGTTAAAAACTCTGGAATTCACAGGCTATTTTAATATTTCATGCAGATAATGAAAAGATTGAGGGCTGTGTCAGTAAGGTAAGAAAAAAATAGTGCAAATGTAAGAGATGCTATGGTAGCAGGCTAAATATGCAGTAGGGGGCAGAGATACAAAACAAAAGGGACTCCAAGATTGTAAACATGGGAGACCAAGAAAACAGAGATGCAT
>PVJL010000405.1:395664-431249 GCA_004026885.1 Lyroderma lyra | reverse complement strand
GGGGCTCAAACACCAGAGAGAAATTTTTCTCACAGTTCTGGAGGCTGGAAGTTGGAGATCAAGGTGTCTGTGGGGTTGGCTCCTCCTGTCTCCCTGGCTTGCAGATGGCCATCTTCTCCGCGTGTTCTCACTCCGTAGGTGTCTGTGTCCTAACCTTTTCTTATAAGGACGCCAGTCATATTGGATCAGGGCCTGCCCTAATGACTTCATTTTAATTCCATCACCCTTTTTAAAGGCCCTGTCTTCAAGTATAGTCACATTCTGAGGTGCTGGGTGTTGGAACTTCAATATAGGAATTTGGGAAGATACAATTCAGTCCATGACAGGTGTCCTCCACGAAAGGGAAGCCATCCGGGCAGGCCATGTTTCAAGTGGCAGTGGCACCAAGGTGACAACAGAATCTTTCAGTCCCCGGGTCAAAGGTCACTGGCTGCCAGGAAGAACATCCTGCCGAAACGCTCCACCCTAAGTGGCAACACTGAAGTGGGGGAAAGTGCCTGGGTCAACTCCCAGCTCCAAGTCTCAGGAGTTGTGTGGCCTTGGACATGCCACCCCATACCTGCCTCCTAGGTCATGGGGCACCTGGCAGGGTGGTGAGCTGGTCTATCCACCTCCATCCTCATGACCTTATTCCACCTCTGGTCTTACCAGGCCTTCTACAGGGTTCACAAAGTTGTTGCCCACAGAGGGCCTGCAAAACAGGGCCCTCCCAATCCTATAGCCCCAAGGGAAGCAGTGAAGGTGCCACTCCATTTCACAGATGATGGAAGTGAGGCTCAGACACGGCCAGTAGCTTGTCCAAGGTCACACAGCACAGAAGTGACCAAAACGCCTCCCTCACATTTAATACTAAGACAACACAGTGACAGCATCAAAGTATGTTTCAATTGGAGAGGGGGTCCCCCATCACCTGAATGGCCACAACAGCTCTCCAAGTTCTCTTGCAGCCTGGACTTACAGGGACATATTTTCCACTTTGTGTTCTGCTTATTTTTGCTTAGCATTAGGTGAACAGCATCTCTCTGTGCTGAAATGGGCTCCATGGCTGTCATTTTAATGCCACATAATATTCCAACTAATGATACATGACAATTTTCCTAACCATATCTTACTGTTGGACAATTAGAATTTTCCCCACAATTATAAACAATAATGCAAAGAACATCTTTGTGCACCTTATCATGTTTATCCTTGTAGATTACTTCTTTAGGATGCATTTCCAGAAATGGGATTACTGGGTCAAGGTATTAGCATTTTCAAAGTCCTTGATACATAATGTCTAAAGGTTTGGGGAAAAGACAATATGATACAATTTTGTGTGACCACCAGCAATATGAATAAGTCATTCTCCCAACTTCACAGGCACTGAGTCTTATCATTTTTCTGGTATTTTAATAGTTTCCATGTAAATATTTCCCCATATATTTATCATTTGTGTTTTCTTTCATTTGAATTACTTTCCAAACCCCCTGTCTTTTTTACAGCAACCCTGAAGGCCAGAAAGTTAGAAACCAGTCTCTGGTGGCCGACAACTTCAGGATACCAATGGGTCACTTTCTGTGCCTGGCACCCGATCAGTGCAGGAGCACAGCCTCTCCCAGTGGCCTTCTCAGCCTCAGCTGGCACTACTGTCAGGGCAGGCCCAGCAGGCAATGTCGAACTGACCACCTGGGGCTCCCACTCCCGCCTCGGGTCATGTGCCATGGCTGCGCCCATGTGGCTCAGATATAAGGTTGCAGAACGTGGGCCAAGCAGCTGAAGGGACACTGCTTTGCCTTGCATGACCCATGTGCTGACCATGGAGAAGCAGGTGCTGCTGAAGCCGCTGCTGGAACTCTGAGTTGTTCCACAGGGTGGGTGTCTCCCTAACTTGGGGCAGGTGAAAGTGGGGAGAGGATGGGAAGAGGTAAATATCAAGGAGGATGCATGCCCCTTGGGGGCTGAGAGAGATACAGAAAAATCCAGGAATAGAATCTGGGCTTCTTTCACATTCAAAATAATCGGGGTAGGGGCAGGACACAGAGAAGGCATGCACCAACAGCCATGTAGCAAGGCACTGTGGTTAAGAATAAGGACACCAGTGATCTGGGTTCAAATCCCAACATTGTCCTGACCAGCTATGACCCCATGGGCGGGTCCTCTAATCTCCCTGTGCCTCAGTTTCCTCATCCGTAAAATGGGATCACGGCGGCTATGACAGGATCGTCAGAGTTAATGGAGCCAAAACGCACGTCGCTCAGTAGGCCCGGGGCACCGAGCTCGGGAAAACGCAGTTTGCACACTAGTTGACACACAGAGTGAGCCCACATTCCACCTTTCTAGTCCAGAGGAGGTCGCAGCAAAGTGTGGCCCACCAGCCAGCCAAGCTAAGAATGTTGTCTACATTTTTAAAGGATCACAAAAAATTACATAAATAACAAAGAAGAATATGGGACAGAGACCCAGAGACCAGCCCACAAAGCCTCAAATATTTACCATCTGGTCCTTTAAGGAGAAGTTGGCTGATCCCTGGTCTAGAGGCCCCGGAGATGCCCCTGGAATCATCTGAAAGGGGAATGATGGTGTGGGAGCAAGGGCCTGCAGGAGTTGGGAGAGAAAGCAACAAGGAGTCCATGTCCCATTATAAGCTGCATTGTAAGGACCTGTGTGGTCACAGCAAGTGGCAGGTCCAGAAGCAGGCACCTGCCCCACAGCTCAATCAGGGAAAGCTGCCTGAGGGTGGTGTCTGCCCACAGTGCAGACAGGAGCACCTGCTGAGACCTCAAGACCAGGTCCAGGTGCGAGTCGTGGTCTTCCAACGGAACTAAAAAACCACGGAGGGAACGCTGTTGGGCTAGACCCCCAGGAAACTGAGCCAGGCAAGAGAGCACGACTCATGCAAAGTAACCAGCCAGTCAAGGACAGAACCCAAGCATTCTGACTCCCCAAACGAGGCTCCATGCTGCACATGGGCTCTGGGGCAGGTCCCCATGGGTCAGAGGCCACCATAGCCTGGACAAGATGCTCTTTGAGTGATGGGGACCCAGGAATACAAACATGTCCCCAGTCACACCCTACAGAATCATGTTAGTCCTTCCTCAGCCTGATCCCCCTAGAAAGCCACCCCCATATCATGTAACACCCCACTTCATATGCTGGCCCTAAAAAGCCACTCTCATCTCCATTCGTCAGAGCATGCCCAGCACGAGAATGGCATATGGTGACCCCAAGTGGATATCTGAATGAATAAGTGATGGGCCCCATGAGGTCAGCTGTAAAGCGGCAACCCTCCTTTTCCCATCACACAAATGACCACGCAGAGGCTGGGAGAGGTGCAGGGACTCATCCACAGCCAACCTGCTGGTCAGCAGCAGACCTGGGATTCGACCCTGCAACATCTGGCTCCAAAGCCCAGCTCTTTCACTCCAGTCCACTTTGGAGCTAATGGTGGAACCGCAGACCTACAAATGAGAAGATGCTTTGTGGTTAGGTGGGGAGGGGGGCCTCTGAAAGATCCTCAGTCCTACCCCCACCAGAAGATGACTGGCCCCTCCCACCAGGCTGCCAGCCCCAGAGAACGGGACCTCATCTGTCTTGCTCACTTCCATCACCCAATGCTGGTACAAGCTAGGTGCTCAGCAGGAACCTGCTAAGTGACTGAATGACCAAGGCCGGCAGGCAGGCAGGCAGAGGGGACCTCCCAGGTGCCACAGAGCAGACCACTGGTCCCTGAAGACCTGCCCGATGGGACTCTGGAATCCTGGACCACAGAAGGCCTTCTGGCCAAAGGGGCAAAAGGAGTGTTGTGGTGGGGGGCAGTGCCCTCGGGAGGGCAAGGGGCCTCCTGGCTGGGGCTCCATGCTTTGCCTCCTTGAATGTGAAACTGGGAGGCAGGGAAAGAGCAGGCAAGCATGGACACAAACAGACCCCAGCCGCCAGCCTGTCCCCATCACCAAGAACCCTCCGCCAGCCCTGCCAAGAGCGAGGGCCAGCTTGGGCCTGGAGAATAAACATGTCACTGAGAGGCCAGCCTGCCGGACCGCTGGAGCCAAGAACCGCCCGAGGCTGTAAACAGTCTCTCCTCTCTTGGCCACAGACTCTGGCCTACCTCTCTGCGCTGGGAATTAGCACTTTGTCTGCCATAAAGAAAGGGCAGGCTGGGGTGGTGTGTTTGGGGTGGGGGTGGTGAGCAGGGAAGCTGGGCTGGCCCAGAGCCAGCACCTCCATCCTCGTGGCCTGGAAGTTTCCCCCTTTCTCGAGCTAGCAGTGGGAGATTGTGAATGAATGGGCCATGGTGAGGATGCTAGGAGGCCCAGTCAAGGCAGAGGTGCTGGCTGCAGGCAGAAGGGGCAGGGGAGAAGTGAGGCTCTTTTCTAGGGCCTCTGGCCTTGGTCAAAGGAGGCAGATACTTTTTATGGCACCCCCAAGCCCTGTCTGGGCTTCCAGAAGAATCTTAGGAAGGAGGTGGGGGCAGGGTCCCTGGACAGCGGGTGCCCAAGCCCTGTTGAGGCACCATTCAAACATCTTGAAGAACCTCTCACACCAACCTGGGGTGAGGTCAACTCTCACTCTGCCCTTGGACAGTCCCTACCACTGCTTCAAATCAGACTGAACACCTGCTGCCTTCTTTTTGGTTCTACCCTCCAGAACCACAAGGATTCTCAAAGACAAGTCAAGCTCTGCCACCCCCAGATGAAACTCTTCAACAGCCTCCTGCCATCATGGCCAGTCTCCTGGAGACCTCCCACCCAGGCTTCTAGCTCTGCCTGACTCCTCAGCTCCCTCTCCAGACATAGCCTCCCCACCATGTGGCTCCCTCTTGCCTCAGGGCCTTTGTACAAGCATCCACACTAGGTCGAATGCTCTTCCTTCCCCTCTATGCCTGGTCCATTCCCCTTATCTCCTTGGATCCCCTTTGGATCGACAGTCACTTCCTCCAGAAAGCCTCCCACAGGCCTCCCCCAATGAAGTTCAAGTCCCCATTAGCTACTCTCCTGTCCTTCCAAGCTGCAGGCTTTATCTATTCGTATGATTCGGTGACTAGCATCTGTCTCTCTCTTTCCCACCAGACTGGCAGCTCCGTGAGGGAGGCACTGCATCTGATTTTGCACATTACTGTTGCTTAATTGCCAGGCACCTAATCACACTCAATAAACAGCTGTTGAATGACTGAATCAATGAGTGAAGGAATGATCCTAATGGCTGCATCACCGGGAAAGGTTTCCAGGCTCAGTCCAACTCCTCTTTCACTCTGTGAGGTTTTCACGTGGGCCCCTGTCTCCCTCGCCCCAGTTCCAGGCCCACAGGGATGCCAACCCACCCCTGACAAGTGAACCCTGTAAGCTGCCCAAGCAGAAGGGGCAGGTGGGCAGGGGTCTCCACTGCTGCTTCTCATCCCCCACCGGAGAATGTCAAGACTATGATGATGAAAGGGTTGGGGAGAAACCAAAGGATGGGGGGAAAAGGTAAGGCTATGGAGACCATGGCCTGAGCATGGACTGGTCAGCCAAACATTGGTTCAAGCCTCAGCTCTGCTGTGTAGCCTTGGGCCAATGCTCTGACTTCTCTGGGCTTCAGCTTCCTCGTCTGCAAAAAGGAGATGATGATCACAGCATTCCCCTCTTCAAGGGAGGATCAAGGGAGCTAAGACATGTGCCAGTGTCCAACAAATTAGAGATTTTCTGATTCATGATTCAGGCTAGCCATCTGTCTGGAATGTGCTGGGCAGGGGGCTCAGCCAGGGGCTTCGATTGTCTGGACTCCAGAACTCTGAGACGTGGTCCCAGTCCAACCTAGGTCCTAGGACAAGGACCCTGTAAAGAGCCATGAGCACACAGTACCCAGGGCTGGGCAGGTATGGAGAAAAGGGGAGCAGACCTTGCATCACAGTAAATTTGGGGCTGTGTGACCTGCCCTCCAGGAGCTCAGCCTGCTGCTGGGGACACAGGAGTCCCAGGGAGGACAGTCTCATTCAAGGTTAGCTACTACAGGGGTAAGGGCACAGCCTCTGTGGGCACAAAGACCACAGTTCAAATCCTACTCTTTACCCGCAGTGAGATACCACCTCACCCTCACTACAACAGCCAACATAAAAAAGATGAATGAGACAAAGTGTTGGTGAGCATGTGCAGACACGGAACCTTCAAACACTGTAGGCAGGAATGTAATACAGTGCAGTCACCATGAAAAACAATCCGGAAGTTATGCTATGACCTGGCAATTCTCTACCCAAGAGAATGAAAACATAGATTCCAGCAAAAACCCGAATGTTCACAGCAGCACTATTCACAATAGCCAAAAGGTGGAAACAACCCAAATGTCCATCAATTGATGAATGGATAAGCAAAATGTGGTATGTCCACACACTGGAATATTACTTGGCCATAAAAAAGGAATAAAGTCTTGACACATGTTAAAACATGGATGAACCTTGAAAACATGGTAAGTGAAAGAAGCCAGTCACAAAAGACCACGTGGCGTAGGGTTCCACTTATACAAAATGTCCAGAATAGGCAAATCTACAGAGACAGACAGAAAACGAGTGGTGGCCAGAGGCTGAGGGCAGGGGAGTGAGGAATGGCCGTTAATGGGTAAAGGGGTTGGTTCTCTTTTAGACAGTGTGATGGCTGCACACTCCATGAACATGCTAACCACCAGTGAATTACACACATCGGGTGGGTGACTTGTATGAAAGCTCTGCGACATCTGTCACCCCATTGATGGCCAGGGTTGAAAACCCTACTCCCTGGTCTCGGTTCCTCATCTGCAAAACGGGGTCCAGGTCCATCTTCTGCTCCTTCTTTCCCCCCGCCTTGTCCTGCCAGGTCAATCTGTGTGGCACCCATCACTGGGCACCCGGCCTGCTGGCTTCCCGTGAGGAGGGCCGGCAGGAGGTGAGGAGAGCCAGGTACTGATGAGGTCCATCAGCCAGGCCCTCTCTGCAGGGCTGTGTGGACCAGCTGGGTCCTGCACCCTGTGTCCTGTCCAAGGCCCTGCACATATCCTTCCCTGGCTCTCTGACGCCTCCCTCCTCCTGCTCTCCCTACACTTGCCCACACCTGGGCACACAGGCCCTTCGCTAGCCTCTCCTCAGCCGTGCACACGAGTGTGCCCCCACTGCTAGCAAGAGCCCATCTGAGCAGGCCAGATGCTTCCCCCTTGCAGGGCTGCCAAGGCCAGACCTGCTGAGAGGCTCTGGCTGGGTGGTCATTACGAATGGAGAAGAACAGCTGGAGGGAAGATTGGGGGGAGGGGGTGCGGCTGGGGGAGAGGTCAGGGTTGGGGAAAGGCTACAGAGCCTGGTGGGGACTCAAGAGTTCAGGTGTCCCTGAGGACCCACTCTGAGAGGACAAGAGTAGAGGCCAAAGGAGTCAGTATCTAGAAAGAAAGTCTCTCTGGGGCAGGCTGGGAGCCACATTCCCTGAGCACACAGATGTTCTCGCCAAAGGCAGGGGAGCAGGAGGGGGCAGGGTGGAATTGGCAGGATCGGGAGGCCAGGGCTGGCCAGCCTCCCCAAGGAGCTGGGGCGCAGCCAGGAGGCCTGCAGCCTGTCGCCAGGGCGGCGGCGGGACGAGGCCTGACCCCTGGCCTCCCACCCCCTGAGGCCAAGCCTGGCTCCACTCTGGGCCCACAGAGGGCGGACCACATCTGGGCTCTGAGGAGGGCGCCCAGACAGGAACAGACAAAGGGAACTGGGTGTGATTTCTGTCAGGCTCCAATGGGAGGCTCCCATGCAATCGGCAGGCAGTTATCTCCCCAAAGCTATGCCTCCAGGACCAGGGGGCCTTTCTGAGGGGCTTCTCCAGAGAGGGCACTGCTGGCACTTAGGGGACGAGTTACTCTGTGGTTCTGTCCTGAGGATCGTGGTGATTGCTGGTGGCCCTGTCATGTGACAGCTGAAAACACATGTTTACAAATGCTCCCAGGGTTGGGGCTCTGGGGCCCCACAGCCTCGTCTGGGGCCTGCCGTGGTCTCTAGGACCCACTGGGGAGTGTTGGCCGCATTCTTCTCCCCACCCCCCACCCCATCAGCACCTCCCACCAGGGGCTCTGCTCTGTGGGCCCCCAGCTCCCTAACAGCCAGCAGCTGTCTCCTTGGCCCCCAGAAGCCAGGCTGTGCCTCCAACAGGCCCCTAGTGCCAACACCCCAGCCATTTCATGGAGCATTACCTGGGCTTCAGCAGGAGGTGAGATCTGTGAGGAGTCCCTGGAGACCCTTGGACTCAGGCCCTTTTCTCAGAAGGTGCTAGATTCCCGAAGGCAGCAGGGACCAGGGAGGAGAGATTCTGGGAAGAGGACAGCCTACCTGCAGGTACTGACAACTGCTGGGCAGGTGGGGGTTGGTTCTGGAATCCCAGCCCTTCCACATCACGGGCCATGGAGCCCACAGTCATCGCCGGGCTGTCTGGGGCCTGCAAGGGAGGTCTGCAGTGGGTGTCACCTCATGCCACCTTCCCTGGGCCTGGTTAAGGCCCTACATCACCACCACCCATCAGAATAACCATTTACCTAAAGTTTTGTTTTCATCAATTCAACTTGCACAGATCGTAACTAAAATACACCTAGGGCTTTGGTTTTAAAGCTCTACCTTCTTCAACTGCAATTCTGAAATCCAAATGGCTCTAAAAACGAAAATATAAATTACAGTAAGTCTGTGGCAAATTTTATGTTACATCCTTTTTACCACAATTTAAAAAAAAAAAAAAATCCTGAAGTTTGAAGGAGACTCTAGCCCTGAGGTGTCTCCTTGCAAATGAGATTAGAAGGGAGGTCAAAAGGTACAACTTTCTGTGATTTACTGTCCATTAATGCCACACACGCAGGTCCCTTAAGAGAAGTCATCCCGTGTGAGAGGACCAGCCTACCCTCAGGAAACGCTAGCACAGGGGAGAGGGCTTCGGATCTAGAGACCAGGGCCCTGGGTTCAGGTCCGGCCTCCAGCACAGCTAGCTAGCTCTGTGATGTGGGGAAGTCGAATGACCTCTCTAGTAAAGTTTCCCCCTTTCCCTGCTCCTGAAATGGAGAGCCTGAGCTGCCACTGAGACAAGGAGACCACAGGCCTCAGGAAAATACAAATATTAATTATCCCTATTATTAATGTGATGACAGTAGACAGCAGTGATGGTGGCCTGGCTGCCTAAGACTAGAGATATGGAAAATGCCCAAGGATTATTTTAAGAAGTCCCTGCTCCAAGGGAAGTTGGAGCCCCAGTGAAAAGATAAAATTGGCCCACAAGGACTGTTAGTGACAAAAATGAGACCCAAGTAAATTTGAAGGTGGAAGGAAAGGAGAGGAAGAGAATGACAAGGTGTCAGGGAGCAGGTGAGGGAAAAGGTGGGACTGTCCCCAGACAGCAGAGGGAAGGGTGACAGTCCCAGCTATTTTTATTTAGGGGAAAACAGAACAAAGCAAAGTCAGGTCGAGCTGCAGGTCATGTCTTCTGGCCTAGAAGTCAGTCTCCAGGCCTGGCTTGTCCCATTCCACAGCGACCGTCCATGCTGCCCCTACATCTGTGCTCAGAACTTTGCAGTAGCCTCTTCCTTGCTCTCCCAGACATCGAACCTCCAGATGTCACCTGCACCTCCACATGGGGGTCAGCTTTGTCTCTGGTCATATCACACCCCTGCTCTAACAGTGTCGCTGCTGCCCACAGCTACATGGGCCAAGTGAGCCGTCTGGACAGAATGTCCCCATTTAATCCTTCTGAATCCTGAGCTACCGAACTTAGATTTCAGAGGGGCAAAAAAGAAGGAAGAGGTGCAAACTCCGAGTTCCCACCCAAAAAGCTTTCTGAAAGAAAAAAACGGCCTATTTACACAGAGATAAAGGAGGAAACCTTGGTGAACAAACTTGTCTCTTTTCACAGTCCAGCCAATATGCCTGGTAAAATAAACACAGCGGGCCTCTGTGTTTCGTATTCTCAGAGAGAGTGTTTACAGTTCAGAATAAATACATCTCCCTCCCCTCCCTTGAGGCTTTTGGTCTACAGGACCAGTGTCCAGCTCTGCTCCAGGAGCCACACCAGTGGTCAGAAAGAGCCCCGCACCCCAGGTCAAACTCTGCCAACACAAAGGAGGCTGGGCAGGAAGGCAGTGCCCGCACGCGAGCGACTGATTGTGCATGTTGTGTGTGTGTTGGGGAGGAGGGATGTCTCTGGTGATCGTCAGACTCTAACGGTGACATTCAGGCAGTCAGGGGAAAAATCTGAAGCACTGCTGAAGCCACTGGGGCCTCCCAAAGAGGGGAGCAGTCACCATCCCTCCACAGGGCAAGCTTTTAGCCAGCAGGACTCTGGGCCACCTCCTTTCCATCCTTTCCAACTGCCATCGCCTCTTCTCCCAGGCAACCATAGGACATGTGGTACGCTCTGCTCACCTACTTCTTTATTGCCTATCTCTTTGGCTACAAGATCAGTTTGTGGTGGGCAGGGGCTCTGGTCTGTGTTGCTCATGGCTAAGGGTCCCCCAGCCCAACCCCAGAACAGCGCCTGGCCCACAGCTGGCACTGAGGAAACATTTGCTGAGTGAATGCCCTGCATGCACTGGGCCAGCCCCTCTCATTCATCCAGTCACCCAGCTGGCAGAGGAAGGGACACGGGCGCTCCTATCTCTAGGAGCCCGGCTCCAATAGCTGGGGGCTGGGGCGACCTGACCCTGAGGGTCCCCGACAGGGTTACAGGATGGCTGGAGGTTGGAGGCTGAGGGCCAGGAGGCAGCCCTGGGCTTCTGATCTTCTGGAAGGTTTCTGATCTTCCTTCCCTCCTCCCACCTCCAAACAGGCCCACACCTCAGGGAGCGAGGACCCTGAGGCCACAGGTAAATGTCCCATCCACCACACAGGAGGAGTCCCCATGACAAAGATACTCTTGGCAGGAAGTAAGAATTGTTGTCTCCTTGGGGAAAATAAAACATCCAGTTTGCCATTGATTGTATCCAGAAATTGCCCCATACATACAATATACAGCGAAGGCTGAGTAAAAACACACTCAACAGTCATGCCGACTTTTGCTCTGATTGGACCATCTCAGCCCCAGATGTGAAACTGTGTATAAGCCCCGGGCCAGCCGAGCTGCTGGATACGCACTTTCTCTCTGGGCCTCAGGTTCTCAGCTGTAACATGAGGGTGCAAGGCCACCAGCCAGCCCGGGAGCTCTCAGAAGGTTCCCATTTTGCCAACCAGGAGGCAGAGGCACTCAATTAAGGGGTTCACTTCAAGGTCACACAGAGCAGGAACACCACTCCATCTTCTAGAACTGCAATTTGATAAGCTGACTTCTGGAGTTTAGGGATATAGATTTAAGACTTTAAAGCTAGAAGAACCCTAGAGATTATAAGTCTTCCCTCCCCTCCCCAGGGTAATGGGGGGGGTTCACTGTGTTCCCACAATCCTTTCCCCAGTGCTGACCCCCACCCAGCTCTTGTTTCACTGTCCTGGAATTACCTGCCCCCTGACCAGACTCTGAACTCCATGGGACCAGCTGTTGCGCTGCCCTGTGTCTGGCTCATAGTAGGTGCTCAATAAATGGTTGATCAAGGAATGAGTCACATGCAACCCCTCATGTAACCTGCAGGAAACACAGAAGTTAAGCTGCTGGCCCGAGGACACCAATGGGTCCCATACAAAGTCTTGTGACTCCTTGTACAGTGCTCAATCCCTGACACAGTGCAGCCATCTCCAAGACACGTGGCCAGTCCCCCAATGCCGTGGACACACAGTTGCTCCCAGCTTCCTCAGGAGAAACCTAAGCACAGGGTGACCTTCAAATTCAGTTAAAAATGGATTTTGCTGATCTTAGTAAAAGATCCACTTTAGCTGCTGAAGGAGGAAATGCAAATGCCAGCTGGTCCCACCCAGTCTAAACAGGAGGCCTCTGGGACTCCCCTCCCAGGGCCCCTGGGAGCGTTTGTGCAGAATGATAACAAGTCGCTGGATGAATTTACGGAGCGCTCGAGGTTCCCGCGGGCCTGGCTGCCAGCAACAGGGAAGAGCTGTCTGCTCCACTCATGGAGGAAACAACAGCGACCAAAGCCGCGGATTGAATCTAGAAAAATCTCCAAAGTTCCCTGACACAAGGCAAGTACCAGGCACGCTGGGGGCCATTTTCTTCCCCTTTTCTCCCCCAAATTTAAAAAGTAACACACACTCACTGCAACAAGTCAAACAAAGAATAAAAAGTAGATCATTTTTCAGCCCTCCATGGAAGTCGACATTTACAGCTGGACGCAGCTCCTCACCTTCCTTGACCTCCCAATAAACACAGAAACCCGGAAAGGAGGGGGCCCTTCTCCCCCACCCCCTACCCACCCCCCAGCCCTGAACAGAGATGCTTCTATACTGAGACTCGCGGGTAGCACTCTAGTCAAGGCGATCGTCATGCTGATGCCCAAACCCTAACCTACAACCCCCAAATCCAAAAGTTATGGAAACCCAAAGTGTCTCTTAACTCATTTGTCAGCAAAACCTGCCCTGCCTGGAGGCTATTTATAGTCTCAGTTCTTCTCCCCACCGGGTGTGAATATTCACATGTTTTGTACAGAAGGATGACAGGTTTGATGACAGGGTGCTGCCCCAAGCCCCCTGGGTGTGATGTGGCACTGAAGAATCTGCCTGAGGCGCTGAACAGTTCTGAACTGCTTCTGGCCCCAAAGGCATCCACCCAGGGACCAGGCACAGTCCGCTAACTTTTACAACAGAGCAGAGCACCCGTTCTCACGAAGGTTTCTGGGACACACATGGTAGGTGATGCGGTGCCGTGGGACATCCTGAGCCTTCTGCGTAGATTAGCAGTGTGTAATCCGAATGGTGGCGAAAATAGAATGCAGATGAAGACACCACGTGCCACGTGGCAGCGTTCTAAGACTCTGAAATCAGAGAACTGAATCAAGTCCAGGGTCTGCAGACCAGCCGCTGTGTGATTTGGGACAAGGGACTTAACCTCTCTGGGCCTCAGGAAAATGGGAAGCTGTGAGGCTGTGTCGAGCTCTCCCTTCTCAGTACAGCCCCTGCCTAGGCCGGGGTCAGGGCAGCGCCTCCAGGTGGTTTCTGCCTGCCTCCCTCTCCTTCTACCTACGCCTGCCCAGTGCCACACACAAAACCCTTCTTTTAAAACCCCTTTTGTTGTGTCTCCCTCAACCCGCCCTGGCTCCAAACACACAATGGCTTTTTATTACCCCAGTGAATGGAGCCCAGAGGAGGCTGTGCTGGTTTAAGAAAAAAAAAAAAAAACTTATATTAAAAATAATAAATCACCTGGAATTGTCGACCTGTGACAGCTTCCTTCATCGATGCGTCTTTCTCCTCTCCTGGTCCACACACTTCCACACACAAAGGCATGTGGCTGTGACCATGGAAAGTGGGTCCATCCCACTTTCCACACTTCACCTTATCGCCTAAGTGTTTCCTGTGCTCAGAAGGCGGCTTCATGTTTATCTGAGAACCGCTGGCCCCACAACCAGCCCCACCAGAGCTCAGGACACCCTGAACATTCACTTGCGGCCATACCAGCCTCCGTTCAAAAAATTACAAACAGACCTCTGCCCTTCGTAGCCTGCTCCCTGGCACCTCTGTCCACCCCAGCCCTGGCAGCAGAACCCCAAAATCTCATGCGAAGGAGTGTCTTAATAAACCTTTTCCTGAAAAACACTGTGCAGAACAGAAATCTGCCCCCTACCTAGAGGATCACAGTGCACATCAGTGCATTAAAGGCACGAAAGCCCTACAGCACACGACACCGTGTAGCTTATTTAATCTACTGCTTCCCAGACGTATGTGAGCAGGGGAAAAATCATTCCAACACCTGAGTCATTAGTGTTCCTTGGCACATATTTGGGGGCAGGCTAAGTGTCTGAGGTCACCCTGCACACTTCCGGAGTCATCTCCTGCTCAGAAACCTTCCCAAATGCCCCTACTGTCTCCCTGGTAACCACAGTGAATCCTGAGCCTGGTGTATGTGATCAACAGTGTCCTCTGTCCTTTTACCTCTTAGAAGAAGCAGCTCATTGTGGTCACTGCCACATGCAGACCTGAAAGAAACAGAGCCTGAGCAGCTGGGAGACGTGTGGCAAACCCACTTAACTGTCTGAGCTTCAGTCTTCTCCTGTGTGAAATGGAAGAGTCAGCAGCTCAGCACCAGCATCTGAGGGTTCCAGTCTGTCTAGGGGTCTCAGCTCACAGCTGCAGCAAAGACCAGGGAAGTTACCAAGTCCAAGAACAGCAGCAAAAATTAAATGGGACTGTTTTCCTGGAGTAACTCAGGGACATGCAGTCAGAATGCTGAAGCCCAGCTCTGCTGTACTCTGGCTGCCTGGTCCTGGCTAAGGCCTTGACTCTGACCTTCACCTCCTCCCTGCAAAATGAAATGGGCTGTGTAAACAGACCCAAACACACAGAGAAAAAACACACACAGAGTCACACGCAGACACAAAAACACACACACAAGTACAGGTATAACCGCTAAAACTGGAATAAGATCATGGATTGTGTCAGTGTCAAGATCCTGGTTGTGACACTGTACTATAGTTATGTAAGACATTACCACTGGGGGATACTGGGTGAAGGTGCATGGGATCTCTGTGTTATTTTTCACAACTTTATCTCAAAATAGTCTCTTTAAAATGAAGCTGGCTAACACTTCTATCATAGGGACATTGTGAGTATTCAACAAGATGGTGTATTTATCATTCCCTCCCTGATGCCTAACCACCCAGGAGGTGTTCAATGAACAGACACTGAAGAGTTGAATGAAGAGAAGAGTGTAAGGAAGATTTAGCAGGTGCTCAGTATTTCTCATTATTTTGATAGGGTCTCAAGAGCCCAGAAAACTGAACTCATTGGAAGCCCATTGGCTGGGTAACAAGAGGGCTCCTTCTAGTCCCCAGTCTCAGAGTACTGGTCACAATCTGCTAGCTGCCCGAGGAGCAGACGGCCAGACCAGCCTTTCAGCAGACTCTCCACCCTCTGCAGCAGCCTCTCCACCCGAGTCAGCCAGAAGCCAGGTGGAGAGCAGACCCAGTGCCGGAAGCACCAAGAACAGGGTTCACCCTTGTTTATTAAGACATCTATTCAAATCCCACCGCTTTAACCAAAAAGGCTCAGGTGGCGTCCAGCAGACGCCCAGGTGTGAGACAGGCCACCCCGATCCCTGTGCCTGCTTCCCCGCCTGCCTGAGTCCCTTCTTATAGCAGGTCCAGGGAAGCCACTCAAAGGCTGCCAAAGAAAACTCCCCTCCTGGTTTCACAGCCCTCTGGCCACTTGCTGCACAGCTAGTGAGGAGACCAGGAGGCCCCCAGGTTCCCCACTGCCTGATGAGGTAAGGCTAGGGCAGGCCAGGAGATCACCCAGTAAGAGCCAAAGGTGGGGGACAGGCCCAGGGTGGAGGTAACCAAGGGGCAGATGAGGCTCGGGGCTGATTGTAGAGCCATCCCCATCTGTGAACACCCAACGACAGAAGGCCAGGGGTCACTACGGAATAAAATCCCTTTTTTGAAGGATGCTGAGCAACATGAGAACTACAGGATAACTGCTAACACTCTGGTCTAACAACATTCTAATTTGTCTCATCTTAAAAACAATCTTATGATATAAATATCCCTAGTATCCCTGCTTTGCAGATGGGAAATTATGGCACAGAGAGGTGAAGTAACTGGCTCAAGAACACACAGCTAGTAACAGGTAGAACCCAGCTTTAAACCCAAGCGACTTGCTCCACAGTCCACAGTCTTCGTGATAACCGAGGTGAAAAAGACTAGTTACAATGACATACAGTATGCTCCCTCCGACGATAGTGTGTGTACACACAAGCACACACACGGAGAAAAATCTGGAAGCTCTGAGCTGTAGAATTATGGGTAATTTTATTACTCTATTGTCTAAATTCTTGGCCTAGAACATGTTAGACTTCACGACTAGATTCAAAACTGTTTAAGTATGCTGCCCTTGCTCCCTTGGTGCACATCCTTTCCCCTTCCAGGCAGCCTCCCTCGGCATGCTCTCACCTATGCCTGCAAGCTCTAGAAACTTCACCAGGGGCCTGAGTCCTTCCAGCCCACCGTACCATACCCACGATGAAGCCTATGTATCATGAGGTCAGGGAAATCTTCTAAAGCCAAGAAGCTTATACAGCACTGCAGAAGCAGCTCTGATCTGCCTAAATGGTCATTCTTGGGAGCACCAGGGGGAGCGGGGTACGTTAAGGCCCTGCTATGCGGGAGTCTTATCACACAGACACTAAACTGTGTTTACAACAACAGTGGAAAATGTTTATGCTGAATGAAATGAATAGAGCAAGATGTGCAGCAGTACACAGCGTTTCATCTCAACTTGGTAAAAAGTATACACTGAAAATGCCTAGGAGAGAATATGGCACGTTAAACAGCAGCTGCCTCTGAGCTGTGAGGCTGGGCTGGGGCTGCTCCTTTATTCCACAAATCCCGACAACAATAATATAATCATGATAAAATAATAGCTAGCATGTATATGGGGCTTACTAACTGCCAAAGATTTTGCTAAACACTTTACATGCGGTAACTCACTGTATCTACTACCTCCTCTTTCAGGCAGATACAATCACAAAAGTTTTTACTGAGGCACAGAGGTTAAGTTACTTGCCCCTAACTATACAGTAAGTGTGGGAGCTGGGAGCTGTCACCTTTAAAATGATAAAAAAAAAAAAAAAAAAAAAAAGGTTAAAATCATCTTTGCATAGGAAGGCTCAAGGATGGAAAAGAACTCTAATATTTATTGAATGTATACTGTTGTAGTTATATAAATAAACATAACCTTCCCCCTTGCTTTGCTCCTCATGAAAGGGTGAGGGGTGGGAGAGATGGGTGAAGGGGGTATAAATTTATTTAAATTGTTCTGTTACAGATGTATGACATGACTTCTATGAAGGGACTTGGGGGTAGAGTGGGGAATTTACTTAAGTAACTTAGAAAATGAGTAGAGACTATAACACATAACAAAAACAAAAACCAAAAAAACATGGATACTCATAGTAATGACTTAAAAGTTTACACGTGTCTTTAGGGTACAGCAAAACAATTAATAATAAATTGCTGCTGGGGATGTAAATCTGTATATCTTCTTTGAAAATAACCTGACAGTTCCTTAAAACTAGAGTTATGACCTAGCAATTCCATTCCTAGGTATCTACCCAGGAGAAAAAAATACATTTACATAAAAACCTATACATGAATGTTCATAGCAGCATTATTCACAATAGCTAAAAGGTGAAAACAACCCAAATACCCATTAATGGATGAATGGATAAACAAAATGTAGCATATACATATAATGGACTATTATTCAGCCATAAAAGGAAATGAAGCACTGACACATGCTGTAACATGGATAAACCTTGACAGCAAAAAAGCCAGACACAAAAGACCACATATGGTAAGGTTCCATTTATATAAAATGTCCAGAGGAGGCAAATCCACTGTGACAGAAAGTAGATTAGTAGTTGCCAGGGACTGGGAGAGGGGATAATGGGATTTCTTTTAGGGGTGATAAAAATGATCTATAATTAGATAGTAGTGATGATTGTATAATTTTATGAATATACTAAAAACCACTGATTTGTACATGTTAAAAGGGTAAATGTTATGGTATGCAAATTACCTCTCAATAAAGCTGCTATTAACATTTTTATTTTTTAGAAAAGAATGAAACACAGAAGAAACTTCCCACGGCTCTGAGGACACATGGTGGCCCTGGAGATGGAGGGGGCAGTAGGTTCACAGAAGAAGGAGGCTACTCACCATCCAGCCTCACCCTCATGAGACTCCACTTTGTGCTAGGAGCTGGGGATCCTACATGGGCTTAGCAGCCAGGGCTGGTCTTCCATGGCCCCTCAGATTGCTAATGTGAAAATATCAAGATATCTGTCATCAGAGGGATAGTCTTGGCTGATGAAGTGGAAATGTCCCAGGGCATTGGCATTCTGCCTCAGTCACTAACATGCTCTGTGTTCATGGAAAAGTCCCTTCCCCTCCTTGGGCCTTGAAGTCTCTCTTTGATAAAGTAAGGGGTTTAGACTCAAGGATCACTAAGTATCCTTTCAGTTCTATGATTCTAAAGAGACACTCTGACATTTGTCATAAATGCAAAGATGAGAAAGAGGGAGTTTCAATTGAGGTTACAGATAAAACATACTCTGTAGCAAAGCACAGGAGGACACAAATATTTTAAACAGTGACTATTTTGTATAATAAGAAGTGAAACATAACGTTATTGAATGGATATGTTCCAAATAACAAAGCCAGCAATCCTTCCCAATCTTTGGTTCTGAGATAATGCAGTTTTCTCTGCTACATTAAAAAATAGTTAAGTCTAGTATCTTTCTTACTTACGTTTCTTACTTATGCAAGGTTTGATAAAGTTTCCTCAAACCAAAGGGTACAACACCTTGACTTCACCCATGGAGGTTCCAAGGGCAGGATGACAGAAATCACTTTAACCTCCCCTGACTCAACACACAGAGAGAAGATCAGGTGTGGAAAATGTGCCTGTAAGCATGAATAACTTGGAAAAGGCCTAGTGGTATCAGAAATGTTTCAAGCCGAAAAGGACTGATTTAAAAACCTTAAAGAGGTACAGTCTCATAAATATAAACCATTCAGGAGATCAATACAATTGATAATTCTCTATCAAGACTGATCAGGGAAAAAAGAGAGAAGGCATCAATTATCAATATCACAAATGAAAGGCAGAACATCATTACAAAACCTATAGATATTTGAAGGCTAATTAGAGAATATTATAAAGAAATTATGCCCATTAACTACCTAGATGCAACAGGCAAGTTCCTTGAAAAACATAAATCACCAAAACTGGCTCAAGAAGAAATAAACCTCATGGGAGAATTCTCTCTCAGCACATCAAGATGACGGCCAAGTTTCCCATTCACTGCAGAAGTTAATTCAGGAGAAGGTTACCAACTAAAGCAGGCTTTCAAATGTGGACGAAGCTGGTTTGTTTTGGAAGTGATGTCTCCTAGAAGTTTTATTTACAATGGTTTTTAAGGACATATGCTTAATGTCTTCTGTATTGTTTTCTTTTTCCTAACCTCCTATTTTGTCTGAGACTTTGATCTTGCCAACTGTGGTTTTCCCAACCATGGTGCTCTTCAGGAATGACACTCCCATGTCTGGCAAGGAATCACTGTGTACGATGCACAAAAGAAAAGCCGGTGGGATGTCACAGGATAAACATTCCAATTTTAGCTATTTTTTTCTATCTATTTGGAGAGACAGGACTTACACGTGTGAAGCAACCAGAAGACAACATGAGACCATGTCTAAGGAAGTGATAAATTATCATCAAGCATGAAAACGTTGCACACAGACAAGTGCCTAGTACAGCTAGGAGACGGGAGAGATGTCAGCTGGCGAGAGTTAGCAAAGAAGACTTCCTGGAGTAGGAAAATAGGCAGAAAAGTGGAACAAAGAGCATGTGTTAAGACATGAAGGCAGAACAAGTGTGGCGGTTTCAAGGAATGGTGAGTCAGCTCATGTGTGCAGGGCTACGAGTGCGTGTGATGTGTGTGTGTGCGCGCAGATAAGTGTATCTGTAACAATGGCTCCTTACCCTCTGGGGGACACACAACCCCTTTGAGAGTCAGATAAAAGCTATGGATTTCCCCCCAGAAAAATGCATACATGCACCAGATTTTGCATTGAGCTTTGAGGTTAAGAAATGTGTATATGAGAATGGGGGTACCACGTTGAGAATGGTGGGTCTCGGTAAACTCCCTTAACACCTGACTCTAAAGTGTCCCTCATCCACAAGCTCTGACCCCAAAGGTGGTCACTCCTGGTTCATCTCCTCCCACTCATGGGGGTCTGGATCCCTGTGTTTCTGAGGTTCAATAGGTCAGCTTTCCAGAATAATGAGGACTGGAGAGGAAACTAAATGACAAATGGCAAAAATAACAAAAGCCAACATTTACTGAGCACATACTATGTACCAAGCCCTGTGAGACACTCACAACAGGAATTCCCACATACAAATGAGGAGACAGGCCCCACAGACAGGCAGACAGACAAGCAGTCAGATGGCATGTATCCGATGACTGCCGCCAAATGCCAACATGGCTTTTCTCAGGGCCAGAAGTCATGTAGTGAAACATCTGCCTGAATGTTCCCTTCATCTCTCAGGTGGGTGTAAGAGCCTAGAGAAGGAAGTGGGTGGAGCTCAGACTCCAGGTGCCTCAGGCAATTTCCAGGTTTCCCATCCCTACTACTGCCTCCTCTTGGACAAGCCAAGGCTCATGGGAGATGAACCAGGAGCTCCTGCTACATGACACAGATGGCCCTGATGGGGGGCCCATGGGTGGGGCTTTCTACAGGTGAGGGACACAAGGCCCTTGAGGCCAGGCTGTGAATGGGGACTCCGATTCCTCATACTCTCCCTCCTTCCTGTGTCCCCAGCAATCAGAGCCATCACTTCTGGAGTCTTACCTGCTTGCCAGGCCCTTTACTAGGGGCTTCAGCTGCTTTATGTCCCTATGAAGGAAGTCCTAAAATTGTCCCTGGGTGTGGGTGAGGAGCCTGAGGCTCAGAGAGGTGAAGTGACACGCTGAGGACCACATGGGGGCCAGCAGTGGTTGGCGAGGTCTGACTTCAGAATGCCATTAAGCCAAACCACACCATCTGCCCATCGAGAGCAGACAGCGTGACCTCCCCTGGGGCCTTGGTTTCCCTGTCTGTACCAAAGGGGTGACACAGTCCTTACACCACCGCTTTCATACAGATGGCTGGGAGAGTCAGATGAAACTGAGCGGAGAAGCACTTCATAATGGGGAAAATCTGGGAAGCCAGGCTTTGATGTCCTTGTTTCTCTGATCCCCCCCCCAGCTCCCCGCCCCAAGCAGGAAGGCTCCTATGGTTGCAGGGCTCAGCCCAGGCAGGTACCCTGACCCTAGGGCTTTTGTGCAGCCTGACATGACCTTCAGCAAGGTGGTAGGGAAGTGGGCGGTTACTGCCTGGCCCTGCTCTTGCCCCTCCCACCAGCCAGGGCCCTCGAGCTGTGCAGCTGCTCACTTCTGCTGACGCCTTGTTCTGCCTGACTAGAGCCCCAGTGCCACTGCAGCCAGAATCACGAGGGATCCCATCATGCCTCCCGGGGCCCAGAACCCTGGGCACCAGGGTGCCATAGAGCCAGCCTGTCAGCTGGGTTGCTCCCTGCTGCCCTGCACTGGAAGTGACAGAGGCAAGAGGCATCTCAAGGGTGAATGCTCCCCAACAGCACCGAGCATGGCTGTGTCGCCGCATCAACCCCCACCCAGCATGGCCCAATCCAGGCTCAGTGGGATGGACCTTGTTGAGTCACTGCAAAGTCACCCCGAGGGAACCAGTAGGAAAGAAAGCTGCCAATTTTGCTTGTTCACTTGTCAGTCTTATTCACAGGGCACAATAATGTCCTGCAAGCAGTGAGTACACGTGGCAGTGGTCGCTGCTATTTCCTGATTATCATCATCACTGTTATGATTGCATTTCATGCATTTCATGGATTTGAAGACCCAGACTGTTTTATATTTTAACCTCTCAGAAATCAGGATGAATCTTACAAGGAATGGAGTGTCCATTTAACGGGCAGCGTGTTTTCTAGTGGTGTGTAAAACAATGACAATGGCCGGTGTCTAGGATTAGATAAATAACAGCATGCACACCCTCTCCCTGGCACGCTCACGGCCCTTAACTCTGTGTTGCTGTTCTCTCTCCTCTCTTGTTCTGTAGCCATCTAGTGTGTAGCAGGGGCTTAGGGAAACTGCTGAATGGACCAACCCAACACCCTTTGCTTATAGCCCCTACTTACAGCTCATGGCAAAGAAGGCCCCTCTCTGTCAATTCCCCCAACAAACGTCTCCTAGGTAACGCCCCTCCCCCAGGCTTCCAGCAGAGCCCCAGACTTCCCAGAATGCCCCTGGGAGACAGAGGCAGCTCTCCTCCGGGACTGGGGAGCTGGCCTGTATGACTCTGACCGCTGGCAAGCAGCCTGTGCCAGTGCAGAGCCCCCAGGGGCTCCAGGCTATAGGCCTCATGGGATGAAGCCACCAGGAAGTGGATTTGGCACAAGCCCCAATAGGCCTCCCCACACCAGGGAAGCCAGAGAGGGGGACATTTCTCCTGCCACCCAGAGAAATTCTTTCTACATGCGAGACCTAGGCAGGTCCACCCAACACACTCAAAACAATCTCACCAAATGGGGGAGGGAGGGCGAGCAGCTCCAGGGCAGAGTTTGGTGAGAAGTTTCCAGGGGGTGTTCCAAGCACGCTCAGCTGGGCTCCCGCAGGCTGCAAGCCAGATGCTGTGCTCCTGGGGGGTCCTCTCTGCTGAGGGCGGGCCGGACTCAGCTCTGGCTGCCCAACCATCATGACATCAAAATGCAGGCGCCCAGGAACTTACCAGGAAGGGGCTTCTCTCAGACCCACCGCCCCAGAGCAGCTGGTGGGATGGAGCTGCAGGACAAGGGTGACTATTGCTCCTAACCCTGACTGCTGTGTGGCCTTGGGCCAGTCACTTCCCTCTCTGAACCTCAGAGGACTTGATTTTCAGATGAGGATAGTTCAGCTAAAACAGACTTCAAGATATTACCAGAGATAAAAGGATACATCATTGTGATGACAGGGCCAATCCATCAGAAAGACAAAACAATCATTAAATGGGCCAGAGTATCCAAATTCATCAAGCAAAAGTTGACAAAATTAAAGGGAGAAAAAGACAAACCCAGTTGTAGATTTTAATCCCCTCCCTCAGAGAATGTGGTGCAGGTGTGTGTGTGTGCATAAGTGTGTACGTGTAAGAGAGCATGCACACGTGTGAGTGTACAAGTGGGGGAGGGTGTGTAAGTGTGAGTGCAATGAGGAAGTGGGATGTAAGAGTGAAGGTGTGTGAATGTGTGTGAGAGAGGTGAGTGTAGGAGGGTTTCGGGGTGATGTCTGTGCACAACTGCAGAGGGTGACGTAGGGGGGGAAGCCCCCTGTCCCTCCAATTCAGACAGCCTCCAGCAGCACCCCATCCTCTGTGCACCTTCCTTGGAACCTGCCCTGAAGCCAGTCCCTAAGCCCCAGAGAAAGGCCCCATTCAGTCCTGTCACCTGGCAAGTGAATGAGCATGGCCCAGGTTTCAACCACTAATAGGAAGGAGTCAGTAACCACACTTCATGGAGCTCACGTACCCTCCTACACAGAAGGCAGACTTTCAGGAAGAGAAGGAAGTCAAGGGGGGAATGAGAAGCAGACCTAGACCCCCACCTGGGACTCCAGTTCACACACAGAGCTCAAGATGGCAGAAAGAGAGACCTCAGGGGACAGTGGACACTCTGCCACTCCAGCCCCGGGCAAGGCTGAGGGCAATAAGTCAAGTGGTCAGTCTTTGTGTTTGGCTGGGGATGTCAGGTCTATTGGCAAGCCTTCAGCTCCTGCATCAGAGGGAAATGTGGCCTTTGTTTCTAGAATGGCATCACCCACCAACCCCAAACCCAGCAAGACCCAGGCCTCTGCAGGGGCACCATATGCCCTGTCCCCATTGGACTAGCCCCTGAGCCCAGCTGCTTTCTGCAGGCATGGGTGACCCACAGAGTCCCCAGTGCTTGGCCCTCGGTGCAGAAGGCCCTGCTCAGGAGCCCACAGCCTTGCAAAACCAGCACTAAGCTGCGCTCTGCACATTCCCAGCTCCCTTGTTTAGCAGCCCCCTGGACATCACACAGTCACACAAAAGAAAGAATAGTGCTCGGCTACGAGGAAGCCCCTCTCTCGTTAAGAGGGAAAAGGGTACCCAGCGACTCAGGGGAATCAGGATTGGAGAGCTGGCACGGCAGTCAAGTGAAAGCCACACTCAAAGGCTCCTCCGGCCACTATGCTGTGGACACCAGGACTCCTCTGAGCCCACTTGGCCCCGTCCCATAGTGTCTGGGAATCTGCAAGGCCATGCCTGCCTCCCACCTGCCTCCATCCCTCCACAGCATCACAATCCACACAAGCCTCTAATCCCTGTCTGCGAACCCCCTCAACCCCCTCGTCTGGAAGCCGGGAGACGGGTTTATGGGTCTGGGAAGGCTTATAAAACACCGCTGTAGTGTGTCAGTGCTCTGACCCTCCCTCCTAGGAGCCCCTTCCGGGAAGCTGGCGCAGGGGACCAATGCAGCCTCCTTGTGTGGCTAAACCAGGTGGGGCCGGATGAAGCTAGGCCCCTGCCAGCCCTCCATCACCTCCCATAAGTGCCACTTAACCCCAGGCAAGGAGACAGCCAAGGCCCTGGCATTAGACCACCCCATCCTCGCACACCCCAGTTCTGCCACTTACTGTCAGTAACTCGATCCAAAACTCTCAGGTTCAGGAGCCTTGGCCTCCTGGTCTGAAAAGTGGGACTGATGCCACCTAGCCACAGGGCAGCTCACGCCACCCTCCATGGTCAGAGGTGGAATGGGCAGCCCGGGGATGGCATCTTACCCAAGGTCACCTAGTTAGCGAGTGGCAAAGTGGAGCCATTGACAAGACCCACAGGGGTCCTGTGGGTGGTGGACAATCCGTGGGCAGCTGTGGAAAGGTCAAGAAGGTCAGCAGGACCCACAGGGCAGAGGTGAGGTGAACCTGACACATGGCCCATCTCTCTCACCTGCTCTAATTTTTTGAATCATGAAGCACATATGTTTTTAAATGTAAAATATAATTCCATCTGAAGTCATTGAAATAGTTCCCACAGTATCATCAATTGACAGGCAATATCCCAGCAAAACATTTAGAGAATATCAGAAGGACATGTTTGAAATGGCCTTGCCGGCACATAAATTCCGGAAAGAGAGGCCCTCCCCCCAGTCACCACTTACTTAAATCCTACCCATTTACAGGACTTCCACCAGAGACCCCTCCTCCAGTCAGCCTCTGAGCCCCACCCCACTACAGGCCACCGAACCCCGCAGCTGGTCCCGGCAGGGCCCTCAGCCCTCTCCCACGCTGAACCACACAGGCCACCCACTGGGCCCACCTTTTACCTTCTGTGCAGCTGCATCCTGGCCTGGCCTCGGGGAGGCAGGTGGAGGCCGGAGCCAGACAGGCTGGTTAGAGCCCCAGCTCCAGTACTTCCCGGCTGTGTGACACTGGGCAAGTGACTTCCTCTCTGTTCCTTAATCTTCATATCTATAAAGTAGGAAAACCTACCTCACAAGGCTGGTGGAAGGTTACATGAGCTCATACAGGAAAGGCTCTGAGTGCAGTGGCTGGCACAGAGGGAATGCTATCGACACCATCTATTACTGCCATTGTCATCGCTGTCCTCTCCTCAGACCTCACCGTGTCTTCCTCAGGAACAGGTGGGTGACTAGAACCCAAATGTCCTTCTTTGTCACCAGCTATGCCCCACTAATGACACTAATTGGTGGGCAGAGCAATGTGGCTGCAGTGGGCTCTGATCTTTGAGGGGGTCCCCCTTGGACCCTGCATGCTTCCTCTCCCATTCACTCTCACCCTGCAGCCTGCAGGAGCAAAGGGTAGTCCTGAGAGGTGGCTGCTCCGCCCAGCGTCCCAGCATGCCTCCCCTGGCTCCACTGGGCCAAATATGACTAGGACCTTTGTGTCATTCATGCGCGGTTGCTGGCACCTCTGCAAGGAAACCCAGTCCAGAAATTGATTTCATACAGCGTTCCACACCAAACAGGCCGGGGAGCAGAAGACAAAAGCAAGTGGCTGCGGTGGCCAGTGCTGGGGCAGGGAACCTGAGAGCTGCTGGCCTCATGGAGGAAAGCTGGTCCCTGACCTTAGGGGTCTCCCCCCGCTCCATCCCACTCCCGCCAACACACAGGTGCAGAAAGACGAGATGGTTAGCACAGGAGACAAGGGGCTCAGCTACTCGCCTATCACCTGCTCCCATTTTACAGACGGGAACGTGAGACCCAGCCAGGTGGAGGGTCTTGCCCAAGGGCACTATGAGTGCTGGGGCCGGAATCCAAGGCTTGTGCTTCCCCGGGCCACAACTAGAGCAAGTCAAAGCCTCAAGAGCAAATGCAAACCATTCTTAATTCTTAAGACAGCCCCCCTCATCCCAGGGAGGAGTCAACCAACTCCCATCTGCAGACACATATCTGACGCCTTCAGACCTGAAATAGGAGGCACAACCGTAGTCAGTGAGGTGACAGAACGAGCCTTTCAGGAGTCACAAATGGGACTTTTAAAACCTACATCATGTTGTTTTGCCCGCTTAACACCCGCTCCCGCCCGTGTAAAAGCAGAACTCAAGGAGTTAAACAGGAGTTACCAGGGAACCCAGCAATTCCATCCCAGGAGTCTACAGATAAAAACACATGTCCACACAGAAACCTGCGCGCACATGTTCACAGCAGCATTATTCACAATAGTCAAAGAGTGGAAACAACCCAGATGTCCATCACCTGAGGAATGGATAAACATGTGGTCTGTCCATACAGTGGAATATTATTCAGCCACAAAAGGGGCAAAATACCAACACATACTACAACATGGATGAACCTCCCAAACACTAAGCCAGACACATATCGTGTGATTCCATGTATCTGAGATATCCAGAACAGACAAATCTATAGAGACAGAAAGATGACTAGTTGCCAGGAGCTGGGGGAGGGGGAATGGGCAGTGACTGCTAATGGGTACAAGGTTTCTTTTGGGGGTGACAGAAATGTTCTGGCACTAAGTAACAGTGATGGTTGCACAACTCTGTGACTACACCAAAAACCACTGAATTATACACTATAAAAGGATGAATTTTATGCTGTGTGAATTATATTCCCATTAAAAAACAAAAACAGTATCTTCTCAGGGTCAGCCCACAGTCCTGACTCCTGAGGAGACCCCTGCTGGCCTCTGAGATGAACCCTCCCCGCCCTCTGGCACCTCGGCTTCCCCAGTGTTCCACAGTCCCATCTCAGGCCTCTGCCCAATCCTCATGGCTCCTGTGGCAGCCCGCACCCCAGCCACCTCTCCCAGCCACTCCAGGACCACTGTCACAGCCCCTCCCTGCACCCAATCTGCTTCCTGCCACCCAGAACAGTGCCTAGGACAAAGAAGGCACTTAAAAATGACAGAATGAATACGTGAACAGAATCCTTTTAGTGACCGCCCTGCCTTCAAGATAAAAAGTCCCAGATAAAAAGTCCCGAACTCCTGGGCTGTGACTCCCCCTGTACTTATCTCCATCAGCAGTTCTCACTCCAGTGCTAGAATCTTCATTTTAACATACCAGTGTCACCAGGGCCATCTTGCACAGATTCTGATTTACTGTGTTTTGCCGTGTATAATGTGCACTTTTTTGCCAGATTTGTAAGGGACAAAATAAGGGTGCACATTACACATGGGCAATACTGTTCTTGCATTTTGTAATTATTTGTTACATAAAATTTCAAAATATCAAACAAAGGTTGTTCGCCTGAAACTTACACAGTGCTATCTGTCCATTATATCTCAATTAAGCTGGGAGAAAAAAAATAAAACCTAGACCCCAAAGAAATCATTCTCCCGTTCCTAACTCCCCAGAAGGGGCTGCCAAGAAATCACTAGATGTTTTCCTAGCAAGTCCAAACACAACCTCAGCATCCTTCCCAACACAATGCCACCAGTTAGGCTTCACATGGGTAATGCAAACCACCTGTGACACCTGAAGACCAGACCTTTCCTTTAGACAGACAGGGAAACTGAGTGAAGGCCACCCTGTAAGTAGAAACTCCTTACACAACTGGCCCCATAAGCTCCCCCCTGGAAAGCCAAGTTCTGAAATGTTCTTCTTGCAGGGCAGAAGCACCATCCCTCTCTATCATCTCCACTGAAATATGGACCTTGGGCAGAAGATGGACCTGAATTCCAGACATGGGCTCTTTCCTAGCCAAGAAAATGTGTAAACAAGGCAAACTTGCCCAGAACCTACAAACCCTCCAAACACCAGAGTTAACCTCTCAAGGGTGAGATCTAGGGAGATCTAAGCAGAGAAGGGGCCAGAAAGCTTTGCAGACACTGGGGCTCGCCAAAGACAGCGTCCCCTCCAGCCCTGCCCTGCCCTGCCCTCCCCTGCTTCTAGGGAAGGCTGAGTTTTGAAGACCTTTTATCTCTACTTCCTCTTTCCCAGTTGTCTCCAATTGCCTCCAGGTTTAGGACAAGACCGTCTGGGAAGTTTACTCCTCTGAGCAGATGGCTCCCAACCCACCCAGCAAAGCACAGACCTCCGCTTGGAGGAGGTGGCTGGAGCTTGAGAAAGACCCAAAGCCCAGTCACTTCCCAGCTGCTACCAGGGAGAAGGTGCCAGTGTCAGCCCAGCAGGGCAGCCTCCTCCAGCACTTTCCAGAAGGGTCCCCCATCTGATCAATCGCCTTGCGTAGGTGCCCCACAAGCCTAGACCTGGACAGGAGGGGCTGCCAGGCCCTCCCCGAAGAGCAGGGAGTCATGTGGGCGCAGATAGCCAGGAAACACGGGAAACAGATGTGCGTGCCGGGCCTGACAGGCGAGTGATGACAGACGCTCTCTGCAGGCCTCAGA
The DNA here is from genome assembly GCA_004026885.1 of Lyroderma lyra. Taxonomy (NCBI): domain Eukaryota; kingdom Metazoa; phylum Chordata; class Mammalia; order Chiroptera; family Megadermatidae; genus Lyroderma; species Lyroderma lyra. The sequence goes on along the minus strand of PVJL010000405.1, from coordinate 402,774 downwards.
TGTCAGCGCCGAGAAAAGAAAGGCGTCTGGGCAGCAACACCTGTTCTGGGCTCGGAGGCCGCGCTGGGGGTCTTGGCTTGGCGTCCCCACGGTGAGGGGCCGGGGTGCGGTTAGGTAAACAGCTGCACGCTCCATTACCCAGAAGGCTCCCCGGACAGAGCTGGAAGAGGGAAGGGCAGCCTGCCCGCCAACTGGCTTGCAAGGAAAGCAAATCGATCATGCAACCAACCCATCTTGGACAGGGCAGGCCTCTTCCAGCATCAGAAGGAGGTCCTGACTGAAATCTGAACACCTGAGCAACGCTGGGGGAGCACAGACAAAGGGTGCCATTTGTCAGTGGGGCGGAGAAACAGGACAGAGAGCTGGCCAGTGGGCACTTCTTGAGGCCTCTGGTCCTTGCCAATAACTCCTGCTTCTCAGCTGCTTTGGGGTGGGGGCAGGCACACTCCGGGAAAATGATGACCTATCCTTCCTTCCAGGGCACTGCCACCATCCTAGCTGGAGCCCTAGAGGGGACAGAAAGGCAGGACAGAGTAGGCATTGGGGCACAGATTCCAGAACCAGACTCCTGAGTCCAACGCTGGTCTTGTTATTGTACTAGCTGAGTGATCTTGGGAAAATTTCTTGTCCTCTCTGGACTTGCTTTTCCCTGAGGGTAGTGGCACCTCCCTCAACAGGGTTGTGGTGAGGATTCAGTAAGTGAGAATACAGGTGAAGGACATGGCACAGCCTGGAACATGAAAAGCATCCTACAGAGGCATCAGTGTCATTATTATGTCCCCAGTGCCATCACCCGCAGCCTGGCTGGACATGTATCCCATGTCCAGCTCTGAAGAGAGGGACAACCATTTCCTACTGCCAGCAGAAAGGTTGGGGCCAGGGGCTGCAACATCAAAGTCTGAGGGGGACAAGAGACCCAACACTGAGTCACTAGTACCTAAGGGAGGGAGAAGAGAATGAATGTCTCATACCCCTGGTGCACACCAGCTGGTCTGACATCATAAACCTTCCAGGGATGACCATCTGCACCGCTCAGGTGCAGCAACTGAGGCTCAGAGAGCGCAAGAGGTCACACACCCAGCTCCCAGCAGAAAGAAGATTGAGGCCAGGTCTGTCTGAAGGCCAACCCAGGGTCTTTCTGTGGCATCACAGAGCTTCGTGTGTGATAGAGCTCCTCAGGAAAAGGATGCCAGGCTCCCGAAAGGGTGGGCTGCAGCCTCCCCAGCACAGCCTTGACCCAACCAGCTCACAGACTTGGTGGCTACAGAGCAGGGCTCCCAGGGGGTGAGGAGTCTGGCTGGAGAGAAAAGTAGCAAACATGATCCAAACTGAGGGCACTGGTGACACTCCCCTTTCTTCCCTTCTCCCCTCTCCACCCTTCTCCTTTCTCTTTCACATTTTCTTTCATACAGTTTAAAGTGGATTCTGTAACCTAATGAATGAACGCTTGCTTAACAGGAAACAGCCAGGGCGTTATAGGAGGCAGTATAGGTGAGGTTCTGGAGCATGCTATCCCAGCTAAGTGGTTTCCCTGCACCCACCTTCCAAAGCCCCAGCCACTCCCACCCAAATCCTCAAATCACACACCAGAGAGAGACACAGAATCTGTACGTGAGAACCAGGGAGTAGAGGTGGCATAGGAAACGAGGCTCTGCACCCTCCCGGCTGGCTTGGCTGCTGCTTTGCCCCTGACTGTTCCTGCCAACAGAGTCCCTCCGTGTTGCTTCCAGCACTCTTATTCCCGGTGCCCAGGCTGGCTCTGGGTCTGCCCTCCTCCTGCTTTGTTCACAGCATGGCAGGAAGTTGTATTCTTTGTTGCTTCTTTGTCCCCCTCCCCCTGGCACTTAAGGCTCTGTGCTTTCAACCAGATTTTAGGGTCTGGAAGAGCGCCTGGCTCAGAGTAGGTGCTCCATAACTATTTGCTGAATGAATGGGAGGGCGGAAAGGCAGAGACTGTGTTTCTGGCATCTCCTGACCCTCAATCAGGCCCTCTTACAGGTGGGGGTCTATGCTTCTCTTTTGCTCTGTCTAAGCTAGCCTGAGACCCTCTCTGCTATCGCCACCACCCACAGGCCCGATGACCTCACCACCCACCTAGATTGCTGCCACGGGCCCAGCCCTGGGTGGATCTCTTCCTGGCCAGCTCCAAGCCTTCTTTCAAAAACTTTTTATTGCTCCCTGAAACCCCACCTCCTTTTCCTGATTTCAAGGCTTTTAGTCATTCCAACCTTATTTCCCCTTTATTCCCCCACCCCCACCTGCCATGAGCACGCCTGCCCATCAGAGGCTGCATGGCTCCCCCTCGCCTCTGTGCCTTTTCTCGGGCCACTCCATCCAATGGAAAAGAACTTAGGTGTTGGAAGACTTGGGTTCAAGACCCCCCTCAGCCACCTACAGGCTGCATGTATAGTCACCATAGTCACCTGACTCCTCTGAGTTTCGGCTTGCTCATCTGTAAAATGGGAATTTTAAGTCCTCATAGGGCCACGGTAAGGAGCACATGAAATAACTCACGTTATAAGTTAGTCTGACATTCAGTCTTCCCAAACCCATGCTGACCCCTTCTGGACAGACACCAGCTTGCGTGTTCATCCGCACCCAGCTACCCTCAATTCCCACCTTAGCTGGACTGGGAACTGCAGCTTCTTGTTTCCTGGAGCTCCTATCAGTTGAGGCCCACAGTTGGCATCTCATCAAACCCCATAAGTGAGCAAGTCATGAGAAAACTGTGCACAGTTTGGATGTTCTGCAGAAAACACACTGAGAGGCCCCATAGACAGCACTTTGATTACCCCATGATGCACCGTTGCCAAGCTTAAAGCCCGCCCCCAGCCTGCAAACCAAAAGCCTTGCGGAGGACCCACCTGCACCCCAACACATCAGGTGGACATGAGGGTCCCAATATGCGCCAAACACCTGACTTTCTGGGAGCCTTTAAATCCCCCGATTCATGTTATTTTCACTATGTCCCTACAAGGTGGGTGATGTACATTACCACTCCTCAGCCAAGGAAACGAGCTCAGTGAGGATAAGAAACAGGCTTGCAGGCACTCGGTTACTAAGAGAAAGGGCAGGATTGGAACCCGGGTCTGTCCTGCAAAGTCAGCCTCTTTTCTCACTGCTGGCCTTTCCAGAAACTGCTATTCTTCATATTCCCAGCAGCAGGCTCCACACAGATTTGCCATCCAGCGCAAATGAGAGATGATACACTGGTCTGTTTAAAGTAAGAGGCCATCGCACCAAAGCCCGCAAAGACAGTTCTAAGGTCAGAAGTGCCATCGGCGGAGAAGGAATCCCGGACAGAGCATGGGGGCATGGGGCTGTCCACATGAGGAGAGACAGGCAAATTCGGGGCAGAGTCCACTTTATAGATGCCACTACCACACACATGCACACCTGGAGGTAGGACCAAAAAACTTTCAAATAGCTGTAACGACCTAACAGGTCAGAGACAGCCTTCCCCATTCCCACACCCTCTGCCAGCCCCTCGCCAGTGGCAGCTGCTACAGGCTTCTGATTAAAACAAGCCAGTCTCTCCTGGGTAGAAATCAGGATTCACGGCCCCAGAGGCTGTGATGGTGATCACAGTTCACAGATGTCTACTTCTTGGACTCGTGGGGGAAGCGCCTGCTTCAGCCTTTGCAAAGCCAGATCTGAAATGAACTGAGCCCCATCTAGCTCCTCCGGGGCAGGCGATGTGAAGACAGGCGCCTTATAAGCAGGGCGCGCGCCAGGCCTCCCGCCTCCTCCTACACAGCTGACTTGCAGAGAAGAAAGACTCTCTTCCCATGGGTGTGGGGGTTGGGGGGTTCTGTTTAGGCCACTGTCCCTGTGGGTCCCAAACCCCCAAGCCTAGAAATCTGTTTCTACCCACTGTTAAGCAACCAGAGTCTCAAAGGAAAAGTGTGTGGAAAACTCTGGAAAACCTAAGCTGCCAGGGAGCTAGAGTGGGGAGTAACTTCCATCTCTGATGTGTTTTAAACCGGGTAAGTGTGGAGACCTCTCGGTGACCTATATGGCTGGACTAATTACCAATGTTATCAGGCGGATGACAGACATGCCCCGAACTTCCTCTGATAGATTCTGCTGCAAACACACTCAAGTTCAGGCCCATGCCTGCTGTTTAGCACAGTACCCTATTCTTCCACAAGACCACTTCTGGTCCCCAACTCCTTGGACCTGCTAGCTGCCTCGGAGCCCAGCCAGGCCAACACACCCACCAAGTGCCAGTGGGGTCACCCAAGGAAGGCACCTCCTGCTGGAATACACCACACAGAATCAGTACAAACTCCTCCTAGCAGAGGAACAGAAAACATCTCTTCTTCCCCTGCGCAGATTTCTGAGGATGAGATGAGAATCGCTGCTTACCTTTATTGCCGCTGCCACCGGGGAGCTCCAGCCCATGGGTCCCTGACGGGTGAGCCCTTGGCCAGCACACACCAAGGTCCCACACTCCACGCATGCACCAATGATCAGCTGCCGCCCATCGTCCACCAGCAGGCTGTGGCTCACTCTCAGGGTGTAGAGAAATAAGGGCAGCCGGGCCACCCGCACAGCCTTCAGCCCAAGACACCGCTTCCTCTCCTGCTGGCAGAAGAAGCACACGAACGTGTCCACGTGGTACTGCCGAGACCAGGCGCTGACAGCGTGGTGAGTGCTACGGGCCTCGTGCTGCAGCCACTGGCCCAGCAGGTCATGGTAGCAGAGCACACAGGTGGCCACCAAGCCGGTGGAATCAGCAGGCCTGGCGCGCGGGGCGGGTGGGTAAACAGTGAGGAAGGGGAAGAAGGGTTCTTTTTCTCCCAAGCGGCTAGAGGGGTTCACGTTGAGCTGGAACTCCTTCCCGGGGCCCAGTTCAGTCCCACAGATGTAGCAGACGGACACCGAGCTGCCTTGGGCCAATATGGGCGGCTCAGAGAGAGCAGGGTCTGAGGCCGGGAAGGCCTGGTGGTACCTGCCCAGGAAGCCCTGCACAGAGGTGATGAGCTCCTCATTCTGGCAGGCCCGGTATAGGGCCCAGACGTCCTCCAGAACACTGAAGCACTTGGGGCAGCTTCGGACCTCACAGCGCTTGTTGGGGCCCCGGGCATTGGGAGGACAAGGCAGGAGGCTGAGGAAGGGGAAATGCATGGTGCCCCTGGCATTGCCATTGAGGATCCTGGAGGCCACTGCCCGGGCATCCTGAGTGCAGTCTTCCCCACAGAGGTAGCAGGCCTCTGGCAGGGTGCCCATGGGTGGGCCCTCTTCGCTTGGGAGCCTCCTGCCCTTGGAGGCCATGCCAGGGGCGTGGCTATTCAGAGGTACCACGTACAGTCGCTGCAGGACTGGCACGCTGGCCAGCTCAAAGCTCTGCCACTGTTGCATGAGGGAGGAGAAGCAGCAGGGGCACACCAGGGTGCTTCCGCCCTCACTGATGGGCTGCGCCCCCGGGGGCGGGCTATGCAGCCACAGGAAGGGAAAGAAGGGGGCCTGGGCCAGCTTCTCCTGCTTCTGCACGTGGATCTGGTGCTGTGAGGCCAGGGACAGCGCTGACCCACAGATGTAGCAGCAAAGGCCCTCTGGTGGTGCAGCCCGGCTCTCCGAGGGAGCCCAGGGGACACGGCCACCGTTCTCCTTATCTTTGGGGCCACAGGGGTGCGGGAGAGACTGCTCCTTTCGGTCCTCTTCCTCGCTGGTGATGTTGATGTCACTGTCCTCAGACAGGCAGTAGCCCCCGCGGGACTCCCCCAGCGGCCTGCTCTCAGGAGTCTTGGCGGCCCTGCCTGAAGGGGCTCCTTTCATGCCATCTGCAGTGGCCACTTGAACTGGAGGGCCTTGCCAAGGGTCCTGAATGCCCCTCAGCACGCTGGCCCGGGCTTCAGGGACCCAGTGCCTCCCAGCGCCCTTCCTCCTGCGCCTAATGCCAGTCTTGGGCTCCCCGTCCACTTGAAGCTTTGAGGGGACCCCCTGCTCTTCCATTTCCCCTTGTGCGGGGTTCTTGGCACCCTGTCCTGGAGGGAGTCCCGAAGCCGGCCTCCACTCCTGGCAGCGGCCTCCACGAGGTCCGGGTCCCGGGGTGGCCCGCGCTGCTGGCGCCCCGTCCTGGCGTGGACTGGCGGTGTCTCGCACGGCTGGGTCGGGCTCTGAGAGGGGGTCGGTGTCCGACAGCTCCGACAGCTCCGAGTCTCGAGACTCCTCGGTGGCCGCGCGGGGCCCGGGGCCGCCTCCGTCGTCGTCGTCGTCGTCGTCGTCTGCCGCGCCGCCCAGCGCGTAGGCAACGTTCCACTCGCGTGGGGCCCCGGCGCCCCCGCGGCGCCCGCCTGCGCCCGCGTCGCACTGATGGGGCCGCTTAAGCCAGTACATGCGCTTGTCCACAGGCGTGCGGGCGCGCTCGAAGGCGGCCCACTGCTCGCCCAAGAAACAGCGGCACACGGCGCACACCAGCACGCAGCCGTCGGCCGGGGACAGCTCGCGCGCGCCGGGCGCCGGCTCCTGCTGCTGCAGGAACGGGAAGAAGGGCTGCGTCGGGGCCCCAGCGCCCGCCGCCGGCTGCTTCACCTGCAGCTTTAGCTCCTTGCCGCGCCCGATGCCGCCGCCGCAAATGAAGCAAGACAGAGGCGCGCCGCCGCCGCCCGCCGCCCGCTCGCCCACGGCAGCCATGAGCCGCTGCTTGCGGGAGACCGGCCGCCCGCTCATGGCCGCCCCGCGCCGCCCTCAGCGCCCGCCCGCGCCGCCGCCGCCGCGCCCAACTTGAAGCATGTGTGCGCGCCGCAAAGTTTGGCGGCGGGCGGCCGGCGCGGGCGCGGGAGCTCGGCGGCTCGTAGTGACGCCCCCCTGCCCCCGGCCCGCCCAGCCCCCGGCGGCGCCGCGCCCAGCCCGCCCGGAACGCAGCGGCGGCGGCGGCGGGCCCCGGGCGGCTGGAGCGGCAGCCGCATGTGCGAGCTCGGCGCCTGCCAAAGCGTTGGGTCATTTAATTGGGGAGGAGGGAGGCGGGGCGGCGGGCGGCGCGGAGGGAGGAGGAGGGCGGGCGGGAGGGAGCCGACGGGCGGGGAATCCCTCCCTCGCGCGCCCTCCCCGCCTCCTCCCGCTTCTCCCCCTCCCCCTACTTCTCCTCCCCTCCTTCCCTCCCCC